>PYUH01003985.1:454417-529537 GCA_016808085.1 Suaeda aralocaspica | reverse complement strand
GGGGGGGGGGGGGGGGGGGGGGGGGGGGGGGGTTGTCCAAGTCAAGTTTGTGCCAGGTTTTTGAAGTGGAGAAGACGGGATTAAAGTGGGAGTCAGCCACTATTTCTAACTGGCTATGTGTGTAGAAGGTTTCCCCTACAGAATTTCTAAGAGATTGAATCTTATTTCTTCTCCTGTGAAGTAAAACTTTTTTGTGAAAGAAGGAGGTATTCCTATCACCCTCACATAGCCAGTCAAGTCTGGATTTCATAAGCCAAAACATTTCTTCTTGGTCTAGGACCAAATCCAATGGATTAGTCACTTGGCAAGCATATTGAGAGGGTACTTTATGTGAGAAGTGAACGATTAACCATTTCTTATCTCATCTATGCTCTCATTTTACATGAAACTCGCTCATGGAGTATTACATGTGACCATTGCAAATGGCGCAGTGTATGGTTTATTATTGGTTGAAACTTACAAGTTCACTTTAATCTACATGGTTGCTCTTCAATACTTTCTTGTGAGTTTTTATTTCCTTTACTTTCTGTAGTGTTTGATATTTAGTTCATTTGAGAAGGTGTTTAAGTCTTTGCTAATTGTTTCCATGAAAGATTCATCTTACTCCTCCCATTCGTAATGTTTGATTTCCTGGGGACAAGCAATAATCCAGCTTGGGGGAGTCTGATGTAGAGTTTATTGGTATATATTTTTTGTAGTTTTTCTTTGTTAGATTAGTTATTTTTTCTCCTTTTTCCTTAGTTTTTCCCTACTTTCCATTAATTTTTATTTGACCCCATTCCCTCGCAATTTTGTCATATTTTACCCCGATTTGTCTTGTTTTGTGCGTTGTCTCATTTTTGTAGGTTTTTCTGTTTGGTTTGGAAACCGAGACAATATATGCCAGATCTACAAGAGTATTTAGCTAGCGTCGATTCGGATCATATATTATTTATTTTGAAGCCATTTGGTCTAGTTCACGTGTTCGCATGCTTGATGGTCCGCGATATCGCAAGCTTGACTCACAATATCACAAACCATAGTGTAGTGACTAGGCTCGAAAGCATAAACAAGCAAGAAAGCACCAACTCTTCATTTTGGACACAAGGAAAGATAAAAGATAGCAGATGTCCTTTTAATTAGTCCATATCTCTTATCATACTACATATTTTCATGTTCTATCAATTAGAGATGATTCCAAGTGTCGTGAGCATCGAAATAATAGATCATTTTCCCAATTCTAATGAATATTGGTTGAGTTATGCGCTATTTAAGCAAAACAGTCTGTGTAGTTTGAGGGGTAGCTAGTGGCCGCTGCCTGTACCTAGCGCCCGCTAGGCGGGCATGTTCTGTTTTGATTTTTTTACAAGTTTCCCCCATTTGAATTTACACTTGTTGATGCTTTTGCCTATATAACCAAAGGTTTGTACTGATATTTAGTGATAGAAAAGACATAGATATAGAATAGAATAGTAGTAGTTTACTCTTAGTTTTAATTATTAATGGCTTCAAAGTGAGTAGTTGGTGTTCTTCTTCTTTAGTTCATTATTTGGTTGCTAGCCTTGTTGTTCTTCAATGTTCTTTAACATAAACTCTAGTAGTGGCTATTTCTTCTTCAATATTATTGCAATCAAGCTTCGAGTAGTGTTTTCTATCTCTTACCCTATTTAATTTATGCTTTCCTTCATTTTAATGAGTTTTCCTCATTGTTATGTTTTCTCTAATAAGTCTTAGTCCCACTTATGTCTTTGTTATAAATTGTAAAAAATATGGTTTATAGTATTAATATTGTTTTACTTATGGATTGTGAGTATTGTTAAGGTGTGGGTAAAACCCTCACATATTCTGTGGTTTAGTATTTTTGCAATATTCTTGCCTTGGGGATGACTTGAGTTGGAATAAGGGGTGCTTGTTTACATTTCTAAAAATTGCTACGAAAGATGTTGTACCTAAGTTCCTCAACGAAGGATTGAGAGATGAAGTTGAGTGAGGACTTCCCTTGTTCAATTAATTCAAGTATAATGAGAATATGTGCTTGGGAGTCGTTTAGTGTTCATGCCATGAGAATAGGTTGTGTGCATAGTTGTGCTCATCATATACTAGCTCGAGAGAATAGGTCTTGTGTGAACCCGATTTACACTAATGTTATTGTGCACCCACTTACACAACCTCTGCTATAGTTTCCCTATCCATAATTCATTACCCTTTCTCTCTATGTAATTATTCAATTTTCATGACTGGAAATATGATGGTGGTGGCGGACTTTGCAATCTTATTTACGAGGAAGCGACGCAGTAGTGCCACAAAACATTGGTCATAATTGCGAATTGCAATAACGACAAAGGAGGAGATGAGACTAATCTACGAATTGGCGATTGTGGAGAAAAAGATGAAATCAAATAGCAATCGTTGGTTTGACGAAAGATGGGATTGTAGCTTTAGATGGGATTGATTGGTTAAAGAAGGTGAAATGCAATGGCATGAATGAATTTTGGGGTGAATGGATTTTTCCTTGATGATAATTACTTAATTATTTCACTATTTTTTGGTTACTTATATAACATAGACATATTTTGAGAGATATAATTAGCTTATGTATAATTTAATCACTTTTTGATATAATTATCTTTTTGGTGAAAAATCATGTATATATATTGAGTAATTGTTTTTAGATGTTATAATCATATTTGATTGATATAATTACCTTTCAAGTAATAAAGTCACCTTAACACTTGCATTATATAATCATTTTATAAATGATATGATCAAGTCATATACGATATAATAGTTTTGTCATATATAAGTATTTTTTTGAATAATATTGTCATGTCTCCCAATATATAATTACTTTTTGAACGATATAATTAATTTTTAAATTATATAATCATCTTGTACATGATATTATCACATTTTGGATGTATATTTATCTTGTGAATGATATAATTTATCTTTCTAACGGTATAATCACATTTCTAGTGATATAATCATATTTTGAATGGAATTCTTTAGAATTGGGTGCACAATATTTTATTATGCTCCAGGTCTATCTTAGTATTTTTACATTAAATTATGTTCAATTTTTGAATCTCTGGTAAATTCATATCGCTCAGTTCTAGAAATATTATATGGGCTTATTTTCCATAGTATTTGGGAAGAGGAAGAGGGAAGCTAAGTAAGCAATTCATCATTAAGGACCCAAAGCATGTTAGAGAGAGAGACTTCCACGGGGACAATCTCCACTGGAGACCCCGTGCCTCGATAATTCCACCGGAAAAAACAAGAGCAACCCAGCAACCACTAAGGAAATCAGTGCACTATCCACCCACCCACCTCCCCACTCCCCTCACAAAACACCAGATACCCTGAACCGCCGCCCAGCAACTCAAAACCTCACCTTTCAAGACTCTGTCAAACCTCCCACAAATTTCTCAAACCCTGACTTGCAATACCTTACACCCACCAAAGTAACTAACACCCAACCCCCACCGCAAGCCGGAGAGGGAGATTTGATTGTTCCATTAGACGGAAATCTCGCCAAAGAACTATGCCAACCATGGAGATTTTCTCTAATTCTCAAAGTAATCGGGAAATCCTTTGAATTCCGTTTTTTGGAAAACCAACTCCTATGGACTTTCAGAAATGTTGGTGCTTGGGAAACCTACAACCTGGGTAGAGGTTTTGTCTTACTGAATTTCTCAAATGAAGAGGGCCTAATCCATTTCTTTACTGGAGGACCATGGTCAATAATGGGTTACCTGGTGCACTTGAAGCTATTGGAGCCGGGTTTCAAACCTTCGGAGGCAAAAATTGATCCACAATTATATGGGTTACGCTACCTGAATTGCCAATTGAATTGTACCATCAGAAGGTATTCAAGCTTGTCAGTAAAGCAATTGGCAGATTAATCAAGGTCGACATGCAAACAGCAAACCATCAAAAAGTCAAATATGCAACACTCTGTATCCAAGTAGACACAAAGGAGAAACTCCCAGAAATTATTTGGATAGGGAACATCAAGCAGAGGATAATATATCAAGATACTTCAAAATTCTACAAGTTTTGCAAGGCTTATGGTCACTTAAAGGACAATTGTCGACTTTATTTGGAGGAGAAAGGAAAGGAAAAGGTTGNTGGCATGAATGAATTTTGGGGTGAATGGATTTTTCCTTGATGATAATTACTTAATTATTTCACTATTTTTTGGTTACTTATATAACATAGACATATTTTGAGAGATATAATTAGCTTATGTATAATTTAATCACTTTTTGATATAATTATCTTTTTGGTGAAAAATCATGTATATATATTGAGTAATTGTTTTTAGATGTTATAATCATATTTGATTGATATAATTACCTTTCAAGTAATAAAGTCACCTTAACACTTGCATTATATAATCATTTTATAAATGATATGATCAAGTCATATACGATATAATAGTTTTGTCATATATAAGTATTTTTTTGAATAATATTGTCATGTCTCCCAATATATAATTACTTTTTGAACGATATAATTAATTTTTAAATTATATAATCATCTTGTACATGATATTATCACATTTTGGATGTATATTTATCTTGTGAATGATATAATTTATCTTTCTAACGGTATAATCACATTTCTAGTGATATAATCATATTTTGAATGGAATTCTTTAGAATTGGGTGCACAATATTTTATTATGCTCCAGGTCTATCTTAGTATTTTTACATTAAATTATGTTCAATTTTTGAATCTCTGGTAAATTCATATCGCTCAGTTCTAGAAATATTATATGGGCTTATTTTCCATAGTATTTGGGAAGAGGAAGAGGGAAGCTAAGTAAGCAATTCATCATTAAGGACCCAAAGCATGTTAGAGAGAGAGACTTCCACGGGGACAATCTCCACTGGAGACCCCGTGCCTCGATAATTCCACCGGAAAAAACAAGAGCAACCCAGCAACCACTAAGGAAATCAGTGCACTATCCACCCACCCACCTCCCCACTCCCCTCACAAAACACCAGATACCCTGAACCGCCGCCCAGCAACTCAAAACCTCACCTTTCAAGACTCTGTCAAACCTCCCACAAATTTCTCAAACCCTGACTTGCAATACCTTACACCCACCAAAGTAACTAACACCCAACCCCCACCGCAAGCCGGAGAGGGAGATTTGATTGTTCCATTAGACGGAAATCTCGCCAAAGAACTATGCCAACCATGGAGATTTTCTCTAATTCTCAAAGTAATCGGGAAATCCTTTGAATTCCGTTTTTTGGAAAACCAACTCCTATGGACTTTCAGAAATGTTGGTGCTTGGGAAACCTACAACCTGGGTAGAGGTTTTGTCTTACTGAATTTCTCAAATGAAGAGGGCCTAATCCATTTCTTTACTGGAGGACCATGGTCAATAATGGGTTACCTGGTGCACTTGAAGCTATTGGAGCCGGGTTTCAAACCTTCGGAGGCAAAAATTGATCCACAATTATATGGGTTACGCTACCTGAATTGCCAATTGAATTGTACCATCAGAAGGTATTCAAGCTTGTCAGTAAAGCAATTGGCAGATTAATCAAGGTCGACATGCAAACAGCAAACCATCAAAAAGTCAAATATGCAACACTCTGTATCCAAGTAGACACAAAGGAGAAACTCCCAGAAATTATTTGGATAGGGAACATCAAGCAGAGGATAATATATCAAGATACTTCAAAATTCTACAAGTTTTGCAAGGCTTATGGTCACTTAAAGGACAATTGTCGACTTTATTTGGAGGAGAAAGGAAAGGAAAAGGTTGTGGCAGAGATGGCGACACCTTCGACGGAGGAAGGGAAGTTGACCACAATGTCATACAGCAAAAAAAAAAAAATCAAAAATTAATTCAAAAAACCCGTGCCATGAGTGGAAACCCAAATTTACCCCTGCTAACTCTTTTGAGCGGGTTCAAACCTTTCTAGGTAAAACCAGCAATATCAAAAGCTTATCCAAGAAAGAGACACTTATATCAACGTCTCAATCTCCAAAAACAGACACACTAACACTCTCACCAATCAACCCTTCTTCAAACCACCTCAAAAACCAGTCCAACAACAGTTTCTTTATTCTTGACCAAGCCTCAGACAACAATGAGCTGCTCTTCCCTCGAAAGGTGCCCTTTCTCCACATCCAGTCCTCCCTCCTCACCTTCTCTGAATTCCCCACCTACCACCCCAACGGCCTTACCAACCTCAGCCGCAACACCAACCTCCTCACCTCCTCGGTCCCACTCTCCCTTGTCTTCCCACAGCTCCATTGTAACCTCAACAGCCTCTCCCCTCAGATCTCCCCTTCGATCTCCATCTCCATCAGAAATTACCAAAGTATAAGTTTTTCGGAAGACAGCGACGGATCCACCACAAGTGGGTATAGCGGAGATGAACTACAATGCGGTGGACTATTTACTGAACAGTCCGGGTCCATGGGAGATACTGAGTATGCAAGCAACGAAGGTAAGACATATCATTATGGATCCGAAATTAGTGCTAGAGAATTGGATGGACCTAATGATGCTTAGTCCAGACGGCGAGCTATATCCTGCCCACCTCCCTTGTGCTTTGGACATGATGAGCTGTCTCCCCCCGGTGGTAAACGCATTCTTTACCTGGAGTATGGCGGGAATAGATGCAATGGGGGGGGGGGGACGAAAAGTTTACCTCCACTAATTGCTTCGATACTGGACCCTCCACCAGTACTCCCTAGAATCAGGGAATTGTTCACCATTCACCTCATTCCGATTCGACTAGAAGTTACCAACTGTTCAAATACGGTGATAATCTTTCAAACATGGATGAGAAAGAAAGGAATAGAACTAGACATATGCTGTAAAAGAGAAGAAGCTTGCGAAAGCGCAAACCGAACTCACATGTGTATAGCATAAGTGCGGATCAAAAGCAGCGCTTAGGCATAAGTCAAAGGGAGGAAGGGGAACCTCAAAACAGACCTACTCCACTGATCAAATATATTGGAATGCTAGAGGAATGGCAAGACCATCCTTCATAAGGAATATAAAACTCCTTATTGAGCAACACCAACCTGATATGATAATCATCTCTGAATCTAGAGTTAGCAGAAACAATACCCAAAAAATCATGGAAAAATTACCTTATGATGAGTGGGTGACGGTGGATCCTGTGGGATTTTCCGGTGGAATTGTTATCTTATGGTGGCCACATGCTCTGCATTTTGAACCAGCAATGATAAATGGGCAGAGCATCCATGGAAATTTAAAGGTTTTCTCCCCTATTTATTCATCTCCCTCTTTTTTCTTATCAGCAGTTTATACAAATCAAAAGTTTAGAGTTAGGAAAGAGTTGTGGGACCAGTTAGAAGACCTAAGTAGTATTATGAATGTTCCTTGGCTAGTAGTAGGGGACTTTAACGAAGTGACTTGTGCTTCTGAAAAGTTTGGGGGAAACCCCATTAAACTCCATAGAGTCAACAGATTCCTTGAGTGCATGAACAATTGTGGTGTATTAGACCAAGGCTTTGCAGGTTCAAAATTCACTTGGACAAATTTAAGATCTAATGGTCTCATTCTAGAGAGGTTAGACAAGGCTTGGGGCTCCAATGGGTGGATCAATCTCTTCCCAAAGTCTAAAGTTTCCCATTTGGCTAGGCTAAGTTATGATAATTGCCCTATCCTAATTGTGTTTTCAGAAAAAGCTAGGTTACCAAAACCAAAACCTTTTAGATTTGAACCTATGTGGTGTATGGATGGTAGCTTCAAAAGCTTAATTTACCAAGAATGGTGCAGCCCTGAAACCCAGACCTTTGAGTGCAAATTACATCATACAAAAGAGGTTTGCATCAAGAGGAATTCTAAAAGAGGGAATTTGTTCAAGAAAAAAGCTACAATTTTGGCAAGACTTAGAGAGACACAAATCTTCCTCAGCATTCACCAACACCATACCTTTATGAGAAACCTAGAGAGAGAATTACAAGAGGAACTCGCCAGCAAGTAACCTTTTACTTAGCATATTGGTCTCAAATGGACTTTGAGGGTTGTATTGGGGGCTGAGGTAAAGGTGACAGTTGGAAAGTTTAACTATTTTGAAGAGGTAAAACTAAGTGAAGCATTTACCAATCCGTAGCAAACTTTACAAACTTTTTACAATGAAATAAAACCTCAAACAGAATAAAGCTCGAATTTCCACTATATCAAATGAACATGAAAAATAGAAGTAGCAAAATC
Source organism: Suaeda aralocaspica (assembly GCA_016808085.1). Lineage (NCBI taxonomy): Eukaryota > Viridiplantae > Streptophyta > Magnoliopsida > Caryophyllales > Amaranthaceae > Suaeda > Suaeda aralocaspica. Next base: position 521,340 of record PYUH01003985.1, on the reverse strand, counting down.
AACTCAAAGACCCATTTTGTTACTCAAAAACCGTCCTAAAAGGAATTAGATACTTAGACAACCGACTTTCAATCATTTAGGGACAGTCATAAGAGAAATCGTTGATGAAAAAGCCACTACTCTCTTCAAATGAATTAAGAAAGAACCAACTATTATTTCTAACTAAGCTTATTTACAGAAGCTTATAAACTAAAACTAATGTAATTTCTTTATTTTCTACTCCATTCAACTACATATATTTGCATTTCCCTTTCTTTTCATTTTTCTCTCTTCTTTTATTTGAAAAAATTATACAAGAGGATAAGAGAATGACAATGATTAGTGCATATTTTACATTTGTTTTACCCCCATACCTAATTGGTTTTTAGTTGTAACTTGGCTCTTTTGAGTCGTTTCTACTAAATTTGGCCATAAATTCGGCCATTACTAACGCCTTTTGTGTTTTTCGTGATTATGTGCAGGATTTGATGTTATTTGTCATGTTCCGCACTATATTGGAATATTTGGAAGAGTTAGTGGGGATATTTGGACTATTTGGGAAGCCTTTGAAGAGTTTAGGAAGCATTAGAGAATAAATTAGAAGCAAACAAGCAAAAATGAAGAATAATAAGACAAAGAGGTTGTTCACTTGGGTTGATGTCCATTCGCTCGGGTACTTGGCGTTTCGTATTTTAGCCCGTTTTCACCTATTTTTGACTTGTTTTGGGCTTTGTTATATACATTCTTTGTTCTTAGGATTTTGTACGTAATTTACATAATTATTTTCAATTCCTAAATCCCTTGTTTTAGTTTTAAAGTTGTATAAACTTTCATTCATTCATTCATTCAATACAATTCCAAGTTTTAATTCAAATCTCTTTAATTTATTATTTCGTAGTTTCTAATATTAGTTCGTGCTTTTAGTACGTAATTAGTATTTATTATTAATTCTTGTTGTTAGATTTATTTTTAGTTTGCCGTAGAACTCATGTTAATTATTTTATTTAATTCAATCATCTTTATAGTATTAGTTTTTAACATCGATTTAATTCATGCGATTTTCAACATTTGTGAGTAGTTTCGTTTCTAGGGCTATGTGATCCATGAACCATCCCAATGAATTTGTTTTGTAGTCGATTAATAAAATTTCTGTTATTTTTGAATTCCTATTATCAATTTATATTGCTTGCAATTAAATACTGCCCCAGGTTTAATAGTTAGTCTGATAATTGTCGAAATTGATGGCGAGAGGTAAGATTACCACAGTTAGATCACATGGAAAATAGGTCAAACGAGTTTAAGTGAGCAAGTGCCATTAGGAGTTTTGAAAGAGTCATAGATTCGAGAGAATTAGTGTGGTTTAATTTAGAGCGTCGTTTATTTGTTAATCAATTTGTTGTCGGTTTATGGTGAAACACTACCCTAGGATTTGTTTGGTTGATTTAAGTGTTTAATCCCCATTTTTAGTGTTAATTAGTGTCATAGTTAATCAAAAATTCAAAGGCCCTTTATAACGTAATAGCTTTTTAGAATTAGTAGATATTTAGTGTCTCCCTGTGGATACAATCCCTACTTGCCTAGCTATATTTGTTGGAGTTGTAGGTTTTGTTTTTGATAGGTACACAACTATCTCTTTCAAATTTTGGTGTCGTTGTCGGGGAGGCAATTGTATTATTTCTGCTAAACTGGTTATTTTGTTTATTTTTGTTACTTTTTCGCCTCAAAGAAGAAATCATTCTTTCTGCAGTTTCTATACTTGTGCATGTTTTTGATTTGTATGCCTAAGTGGGTTGATCCTGACCTAGTAACAACATTACATGAGCGTAATCGAAGATGCCAACTGATGATTCTGACCCAGGCTAATGCGATGCATTTCACCATGTTAGTACCTTTGCCCCCGAATCCAATCTTTGGTTAGCAAGAACACAACTTGGATTCATCCCCATGGGATCGAAATGGTTATTCGTGTGATCTATATTACCGTCTTGTATTTTTGTCCCATTCGTAATTAATCTAAAATACAAAATTTATGAGTTTGATTCCTAAAACTCACTGGAAGCTCCTTACAAGCATTGTTTGTATTCGTTAATATTATCTCACTCGAAAAAGATAATTAAAACAAATCAAATAGCGTAGCGTGACAAACTTTGCAACACAAACATCGCAGTGTCATAAAGCTTGTAGTGATACTGCAGCGTAGTGTGACAAACTTTGTTGCGCTGCACGTTAGCATGACAAAGTTTGTAATGCTATGCACTACAGTGCGACTGAATTTCCTAAGATTTTTTTTTGTTGCAAAATACCTCCAAAAGAGTCAATTTCACCTTCCCTTAAGCCAAATTTAGCCTAACTCGACCTATGGACGGTTTAGGGAAGGTGAACAAAAACATTAGGACCTTTAAATCGGAGGCCCTTACAACCACTCATATCTAATGCTTTCACCTCTCATAGTGCTTGGGCTATTCTAGAAAATGCCTATGCCAACCCATCTCGTAGCCATTTCAAACTAATGAAGGCTAAACTAAACAACCTCACTCACACATCTCAAACCATAAGTAAATACATGCAAGCTATCAAGGCTTGTGTAGACTAACTAGCCACTATGGGCATACCAATAAACCATGAAGATGTAGTTAACAAGGCTCTAAATGTCCTAGACTATGAGTCCTATAAACTTTTCATCAATGTCATCAATTATCATGACACTTTAATCTCCTTTGAAAAGCTTCATGAGAAACTAATCACTCATGAACTTACTCTAAAAACTTTACCTACTTCTAATGTCATTACTCCCTATGCCAATGGTGTGACTTTTCTTTAATCCCAAGATTATACAACTCCACACTATGCCAGTCCTCTACAAACCCTCAACTCATTAATAATCAAAACACTCACCATATCAATCGCACCCCTCGTCTCTTTCTTGATCGATACTAATGGTGTCGTGCCCAAGGGCATGTTATTTCACAATGCGACTCCTTTACCTCTCAATACCTGAATACCACTTTCTTACCAACCACCCCTTCCCCACCAACAAAAACACCCCTACTCCATAGGCTCACACTATAACCAACACCACACCCACCACATCTTGTGTAACACCTTAGAATTTCCTAACTATCTTCTAGATATTTCCAGAAATATAATATAAATAATAATAAATAAAACAACATAAATACTTCTTACTTAACTAGGAAAACCAAAGTATTACCGCCACCGTGATAACGGCTAAGGCTATTATCAAAATACTACATCGGAAGCTTTCTTACTTTTAAATCCAAAATGAAAACTTAAAAGAACTTTCAAAACAACTTCAAATAAAACTTTATTACAACTTGGAACCGAAATAACGGCCCATCAAAACCAAATAAACTTTTAAAACTCCAAAAATCAAAAGTCAATAACCAAAATAAATAACTTGTCCACACAAGTAACGGTAGCAACAATGCAAGAGCTCAACACTCAATCCCAGCATGATTGACTATATATATGCCCACCTGTGCCTGTAACTTTCTCTTTATTCTAGACTACTACTCGCCATCGAAACGGGTCGTCGTAGGGGCCAAGTCAAAGACAAATCCATGCACACAAAACACATACAATTAGCAAAGCTGAGTACATAAATACTAGAGACTATGCACAACAACATAAACAACGCAATAAAAGGATAAACATCACATACTTCTAACCATTGTCACAACTATGTATCCGTACATAGACTCATCAACATTATAAATTATTTATTATATTTAATTTTTTGGATTTTGCATCGAACGGGTTTCCTTTCCTCAACACTTGCCCTAATAGGCACCAACTTGGGAACAACTCCAAGAAGGTATTACCTAAGTCACACAAAGTGACGGAATTCCAACGCATTTGAAAATATAAAAGAGTACAACGTTTTGTACCCCGATTAGAAGTTACAGTAACTATTCCCATAACTCCCCCATTGTTTCTTTCACTTTACATGATTAGTTAGTTTAAGAATTGTCATGACTCACATAAAATCACATAACAACATTCATGGCAAACACGCAACACCATATCAATTATCTTGATTATCATGTGATTAAAATTTTATTTCTTGGTCCTTTATTTTTTTAAAACTTTTCTATGCCACACATTAATTTTGTGTGTCTAACTACTTGCTCATTAAACTTCTATAATACATGTGAATAAATATTTACAAGCTACCTTTCTTGTTGATCATTAATCGACTTAATTGCTTGTCTTCCCTTATTGACTACTAGTCAAAACCTTTCAAAATATTCAACATTCCAACTTCAATGATGTAATAACAATGCTATAAGAATGGAATTCCAGACTTAATAAATAATGCATACTTTTCATACAATCATGCCAATATAACTTTTCATGCAAGTCATCTCAAGTCAACAAACATTAACTTTTATTTTTATAAAATCTAGCATGCATTTCAAACTATTCTAGCATGAAACCTATTCACATGATTGCCTTTAGTACTTACATACCTTGTGTTATAACGGTGATCCGCCACTACTTCTAGAAATCGCTTAACTCGAAGTCTCCTACAAAGGAAAAACCGAAGCTAATGAAAAATCTTGTTGACTAAATTCTACAACAACTCTAAATTAACTTTTTACGTTAGAAACTTGCCCAATACCTTCCCTATATGGTCTCTATTCAATTTCATACTTTATTTTATAATTGCCTTTACAGAAAACTTAATTTTTGATAGTTTTCTAAAAATGGCAGCTTTGAAAAGTTGCTTAAAAAATCCTTTAAACCTTTCTAAACACCATAATTTGACCTTAAAAAAATAGACTTATGTTCAAAGATCATCATGTGATGATTTCGTGCCTTAAAAACAATTATAACTCATCATCTTATGTGTTACTATTTTTATTGAGTATGAACATGTGATAATAAAAATTCGCAGCATAGTTTATCTATTCAAAACTTATTAAAACCCTTTAGAAACTTTATATTTCATACATAAAGCACTTTAATAACCTTATACTACCATCAAACTTATATTTTATGCATTAAAACTTATTTTTTCATACTTAAAAACATGTTCATTATAATTTTACTTCACTTTATTCATATTTAAAAATTTTGACAGTAATAATTATTTGATTTAAAACCTTTAAAAACCATCCTAAAATTCATAGAATCATCACAAATTAATATTCTAACAATCTATGATCATAATATAAAAGTTTAGGACATTAAAATCATAAAAACTAATAATTTACATGAATTTTCATAAACCCTAATTCATAATTTCATGAACAAAACTTATTAACATGAATTTTAGTTTTAAAACATAATCATAAACTTCAAAACATGATTAATACCATAAATCATGATTAAACATAATTATAAAACATGATCAAACAAGATTGAACAAGAATTGAAAAAGAGAAAATGTTTTGATTTTTGATTTTTTATATTTTTATACAGTGTTCGAAAAATATACCAAAAGGAGGAGGAGGGCCGGCGAGCAGGGTTGCCGTCGTGTAGTAGGGACCGGCGACAGGTTGGGTCTGGCGTGGCAGTGTGGCCGGCAGGTGGTGGTGCCGGCGAACAAGTGAGGTGAGGGTTTCGGGTTTTTTTTTTTGGTTTTCAAACTTTTTTTTCCTTTTTTTTGGAAATCCTAAAGCACAAATCCTAATATTAATTATGGAAATTCTTGTTTAATGGAGTACTTATAGGCCCAAATTAGGTCTAGGTGAAATTACAAAAATACCCTTAATGTTTGAAATTACTTTTGTGCCCTTGTTTTAAAACAATTAAGGAAAACTTTAAACATCTAAATTTAGAAACATCTTAAAATATTTTATAAAATTTAAAGTGACATAAAAATAACTTATAAACTTGATAAACCATAAAAATAATTATTTTCAGTCACAATTAATTAAACTTTTCTTACTTCAATTTATCTATTTAACTTAATTTTCACTAAAAATACTAAAAATACTCTAATTAATTATGAAATTAAATTCATAAAATACGTTAAATTACGGGGTATTACATCTTGGCTCTTAGACATTGGTGCATCGTATTGTGTGACCAATGACCTCAATAACTTATCCTTCCACGCTCCTTATGAAGGTACTGAGGGCATCTCATTATTGGCGATGTCTCAACTCTTCCTATTTCTCACACTAGTTCTATTTCTATTTTTACACCATCTTGTACATTTATTCTTACTAATGTTTTTTTATGCTCCTTCCATTTTTAGAAATCTTATATCAATATCTCATTTTTACAAAGATAATAATCTAGCTATTGAATTCTTACTATTTCTTTTTTATATTAAGGAGCCTTTTATGAGGGCCATCCTACTACAAGCACCATCTAAAATGGGCTTGTACGAACTCCAAAATTCACCACCTCAAGTTCACACAAAGCGTTCCGCTCATGATTGGCATCATTGCATAGGGCATCTTTCTTTATCAATAATAAATTATCTTAATTATAATTTAAATTTGAATATTCCTCCTTTTATATCATTAATTGTAATTCATGTCAATGCAATAAAATTCAAAAACTTATGATATGAATCAAACTGACAACTTTGAAGGTTTGACAATAACTTTTAAAGATAATGCAACTACAGGTGAAATTGTAGCTTATGAGGACTTAGTGCTTTTGGGATCTTCACATAGATTAGAAATAGTGTGCATTTTGACAAACAAATTTACACCATCAACTTAGAAGAAAAGGATATCCTGGTGGAAATGGGGAATGAGTTGGTTTTGCCAATGAGTTTTCTCCCACATAATTTGATAGGATTTTCTCATTTAAGGTTTTATTGTTTTTAGTCTTAGTGGTCTATTAGTAATCATATTCCATATAGAGGTTGATGAAAATATGTTTTGAAGGTTTCTCGATTCAAAGGTTCGATCTTTAAAGTTTTCTTGATGATTGAAGCTAAAAGCAACATAATGGGTAGAAATGAAGCAACAAAGAGGCACATGTTTTTTGTCCATTTTTGGGAAACATGGGCAAATTGGTGATGTGAATTTGAGAAAAAGTGAGTTATCTAAACCAAAACCAATTTTGGATTATCCAATCAATCTTATATGGAATCCAATTGGATTTGAAAGGGATAAAACACAGGCATGGGCGACAATGGTGAAGTTGATGATGCTGTGGATGATAGTGGTGGCTATATGGATAGCTATCAAAGCCAACACCATTAGTCACTAATACATTAAACTTGGTGGAGTAAGGTGTTAATTGATAATGGTGTATTCAATTAATTGTGTACCGTTGAATTATCACTTTACAGGATGGATGGTGGATTTAGGGAATAAGTTGGTTTTTTCCATGAGGTTTTTCCCACTTTACTTGATAGGGTTTTTCTCATTTTGGACTTTATTGCTTTTATACGTGAGTCATTGTGCTAGTGTCTTACTTCAAGATTGTCTTTGGATCAAGGTGGATGATTTCTTGCAAGGTTATTGATTAAAATATTCATTCTTGAAAGGTTTCTTGATTTAAAGATTCATTCTTGGAAGAATTCTAGAAAGGTTGAAGCAAATCATGAAAATTCAAGAAAATGAAGCATTGTTTCTTGGCGCGAGTTTAGTTGAGCTCAAGATAAGTTTTGGGCTTTGTTGTGGCATGGCTCTAGTGGATAAGATTGAATATTTTGTGTTGTTTATAATTTTTGTAGATAGTTTGTTAGAATTAAATCATAATTAGTTAGGATTTGTGCAAGTTGATGATTAGATAAGATCCTGTTGTGCAAGTGGATTGTGTGTGAAAGTGGCCGGTTGTGTGGAAGCACAAGTGGATCAACATGGACGTGATTTTTGCTTTGTTTGTTAGTTTTCTAAGTTTGTTAGGATTTGTTAGAGTTTTTATAAGGTTGTTTAGGATATTTGTACTATAAATAGCCTAAGAATTCCATGTAACAACATAAGTCTTTTTGTGATTGAATTTCAATAAAATTTCGTGTGTTATTTCTTATGCAATTAAGGAGTTGATTGTTCCAGTAGACTCATAAATTCGTGATTCAGGAGTGGAGATTGAATTTATAACCTAGTTAACTAGTTTCAGGTGTGATCTAATTAATTAGCCATCAATTAAATTCATCTCGGAGTGGGGATTTAATTGACTTTCACGTAAGTTTTGAGTGATATTTGCAAGTACCACTTAAAATCCACACCAATTGGTATCTCTTACAAATATGTGGATATTTCCAGATATTTTAGTTTTTTATTTAGTTAGTTAAGTGGTTAGAATAGTTTACTAAGGTAATTAGGATTTTTGTGTAAAAATCGGACAACCTTAGTCATGCTGCTCAAGGAAAGTGGTAGGTTTTGGATGTTTGTTGTTTAGATTATTTTCCATTTTGTTTCCTAATTTAGATAGGTTGTTAGGATTTCTTAGAAGGTTTGCTAGTGAATTTACGCGATAAATATCATATAGCAAGCCATGTAACAAATCAGATTTGATTGAATAAAAACATTGAGTTTTTAGATTTTAATTATTTATTTTTCACACAAAACAAATATTGAGAGGAATTTCGTGTGAGGGAAATGTTGACCAAGGGAGTTGGTGCTTAGGCTTTACACTCTAGCTTGTGAGGGTAGTTTTAGGAATTGAAGCTCATGAAATCATTCGACTAAGGGTTGTTTTCTTGGTGCTTTGCTTTAGAGAAATTAATACTAGTTTCTATCTCTGTACGAGTAAAGGATATCTTACAAATATTCACATTAACTTTCAGTGCTTTCGTTGAGAGATCGTTAAATCTCAAGCAGGAATTAATTGTGATTGTTCATATTTCTTATCCCGCTTATAGCTACGTCAATGGAAGAAGTTAATGGTAATTTAAAAAATTCTAATGAATCGATGCAAAAGGAAATTGATGGATTGAAGGCTCTTTTGGAAGCCACCGCAAAGGAGTTTGCAGATAAACAAAAATCTTCAAGAACATTCAAGAAAGGGATCCATGATAAATCTAGCTCGAGTTCCTATTGTAATACCTCATTTTTGTATGTATTTTATAAGTTAAATTAATATTTATAAAATATATTTTAAGCATTTGTAAAAGGAGAATAAAGTTTTTAAATTAATTAATTAAAAGGGTTTAATTAATTAAAGAGTTTATATATTTATTTTAGGGATTTATTATTTTTACAAATTATTTTAGAGTATTTGAATATTATGAAGGAGTCTTTACAATTTCTAAATTGGGTTATGTGAAGGTTTCACTAACTGTTTTAAAACAAGGACATAAGCGTAATTTCCATCATTAATGACATTTTGATAATTTCTGAAATACTAATTTTTGGGCCTATCTATACCCCAATAGGTCATGAAATTTAATTGCTTAATTACATATTAGAATTACTTAGGCCTTAATGCAAACTTAAATCCTAAAACACAAAAACCCTAACCCTAATCCTTTCCTCTCTTCCTTCCTTCTCCTATGTCAGGCCCCTTGGCCACCCTTCTTCCTCCCACTTATCGGCAACTAGCAGCACGCCAGCAGTCTCGGCAACCGTCACCGCCAGCCACCAGCCACTGCACTGCTGTGCGCCCCTCTTTCCCCCTTGGTTCTCAATTTTTTTGAAGGTATATGTTAAAAAACTTTTCTCCTTTAATTTTAATTTAAATTCATGATTAAGTTTATGATTTATAATTAGGACATTGGGAACATGGATTGTTGAGCAAAAGGCAGAAAGATTGGGACTTGAAGTTACCTCATGTTGAGTCTGCATACAATAGATCACCTACTTATGTAACTAAGCATTCACATTTTGAAGTTATACATAGAGTTAATTCCAAGCTTCCTATTGATTTTTTAATTATACCACCTGGATAACTTGTTCACTAAGATACATTGGAAAAGCTTTAGTATATGCAGAAGCTGCATGCGGTCATGCACAAGTTAGAACAAGGATTGAGCAAGTCAAAGATATCTACAAGACAGGAGCAAACAAACACAAGATTTAACATACCTATAAGGAAGAAGACTTGGTTTGGTTGCACTTGAGGAAGGAACGTTTCCCTAACCAACATAAGAACAAATTGATGGTTAGGTGTGATGGTCAATACATAATCATGAGCAAAGTAGGAGACAATGCTTATAAACTCGAATTACCAAGTCAATATAGTGTTCATGCTACTTTCAACATTAGCGATGATTTTGTAGCTTATAAGGATTCAAGGCTTTTGGGATCTTACATATCTCATCAAAAGTGTGTATGGTGACACATGAATTTATATCATCAAATTAGAAGCAAACAAAAGCATGGTTGAAAAGGGGAATAATTTGGTTTTGTCTATGAGTTTTCTTCCATTTCAGTTGATAGGGATTATCTTATTTCAGGTATTTACTATTTTGAGTCTTAGTGTTCCATTATCAATCATAGTCCATCTGTAGGTATAGGAAAATATGTTCTTGAAGAATTCTTGATTAAAATATTTGGTCATGAAAGGTTTCATGAAAATTGAAGCTAAAATCAACAAAAAGCGCAAAAACAAAACAACAAAGAGGCGCATGTATTCCGTCCATTTTTGGAAATCTTTGGCAACCTGATTTCTCTTGAAAACTAGGTGAGTACTCCTGGAAATTTTATTTTATAATATTTCTATTTAGGTGGTTAGAATATTTTAATAAATTAAACAGGGTTTATTGTGTAAAAATTGGACATCCCTAGCCTTGTTGTGTAAGGAAAGTGGTCGATTTTAGGTGTTTGTTGATTAGCTTGTTTTCCAAGTTGTTTCCTAATTTAGATAGTTTGTTAAAGTTTTTAGGATTTGCTATAAGGTTTTTTATGGGATTTACACTATAAATAGCATATATAACAAACCATGTAAGAAATCAAATTTGATTGAATTAAAACATTGATTTTTCTAGATTTTATTTGTCTTTAATATTGAGAGAAATTTCAAACAAGGGAGTTGGTGCTTAGGCGTCAGAGTCTTGTGAGGATAGTTTTAGGAATTGTGGGTATTTTTCTTTAATCAATTCAAAAAATTATTCGACCTAGGAATTTTTCTTGGTACTTTGCTTTAGACAAATCAATACTTGTTCCTATCCTTGTGTGAGTAAAGGTTTTCTTACCAATATTAACATTAACTCCCCTTCTCCAAATCCACATTTGCTTCTAGTGCTCCACTTGATCTTATTTTTTCTGATGTTTAGACAAGCTCTGGATATTCATATGATAATTTCAATTATTATATCATCTTTGTTGACCATTACATCAAAATACATATGGTTTTACTCATTAAAATGAAAACCAAATTCTCATCTTTCTAAAATTCAAATATCTAGTTGAAAAGTATTTCCATCGACCTATTCAACATTTTTACTCCGATAATGGAGGCGAATACAAGAAAATGACACCACATCTTACATTTTATGCCATTAACCATCTTACATCACCAACTCACACTACAGAGCATAATGGTTATGTTGAACGACAACACCTTCATATTGCCAAAACAGGCCTAACACTTCTCTCTCATTGTAGACACCTGAATTTGGTCCCACCTAATGGCTGATGATTATTGTGTACCACGTGGCTACAAGTCCAACTTCTAAAAATTCATTGCTTGAAAACGCCAAGTTTTGCGTCGGAAGTCAGTCCTTCACCTATTTGGTCCCCACTCCAAAATCTATACGGGTCCCGCTGCCCGGTCAACGAGTCAGGGTCCAGGGGTAAAACACTTTGGTTAGGGGGTTAGGGGAGGGGGAGGGGGGGTGGGGGGCAATGCCCTGCAAACTCTTTGGAAACCAAAAAAACATTGTCAGAATAACTGATGATGAGTTATGACAGTTGTAATACGCTTAAACTAATTTTCCTATATTTTTATAATTCATTTTCTCATTTTCATTTTCATTTCATCTCATTTTCTAAAATAAAATAAATTTATTTAAGCGTATGAATGTGACCAGATTTGATGAACCTTCTAGAAAGGTTTGTTCAAATTATGGCAACTCTAGGCTATGGAAGTGTATAAATGGTGTTATGGAAGTAAATTTCAAATATTCTTGTAATATTTCGGAATAATTCGATTTATGGAAGAAAGTATACAAAATAAGGAAGCACCAAAGATATGCCACATAAAAATGGAAAATAGGGGCTTTGAGCGCCATAGCACAGGGAGAGCGCCCAGGCGCCTAAAGAGGTTGCGCCACATAGCTTAGTGGGCGCCCTGGCGCTTAGCGACCTTCCTTCCAACACTATATATAACCCCCTCCTTCGATCAATCGACACAATCATGAACTTCACATCTTCCAATTCACTTCTTCTCTCACATACTGTCTTTATACCTCGTCACTTTCTCTCTCTACAACTCCCCTCGGTTTTCATGCCTTCATTCGGAAACTGTGCCTTCCACATAACTTATAACATATACAAATTTTTACTATTTTTATTACTATTAATATTAGTGAAAGTTCTTTAAGCATTCAACAAAACAAGTTGTTGACAATTGCACGGAAGTTACTTCGAATGAGGCCAACAATATCGAAATCATCAAATTGAGTTCTTCAATGAGTTAGTTTACATGATTATGTGATTTTAATGCTTTATTAGATAATTGACATGTCATTAATTCATATTTAGGTAATATTGATTAATTGATGGTTCGACATTGCAATAAAATCAATCTTAATTAGAAACGTTGCTTAGGTTTTATGTGATCCATGCTAAATGTTTTAATGCTTTCAATCACATAGAATTCATGTTCAGCTTAAAAGACCTAAAGGCATGTATCCACTAATCAAAGATTAAAATCAATCTAATCCTAAAGCGATCACCCATGCATGATAAAACGGAATTTATGTGTGCATTAACTAAAACCCGCCTAGCCTTATTTCCATATGTGTTTTAGGTCTAAACTGGAAATATGATTGCTATAATTAGATATTATGATTGTGAAATTACATATGAGAACAAGTAGGGGTCGCTATACGAGGGGGCACACTGTGACCTATTGTTGTCCTTACCCTCGTCCCCGAATCCAGAGATATGAGACCTTCTTATCCTTGGCTGTCATTTGCCATTGGGCTATGACCTAATGGGGTTCCGTTAGCTCCCGAAAGGAGGACGGTGGCAACTTCTCTACTTGGGTTTTGAGATTCTAGACTCACCCCCAAGCCAAGCATACTCACACTATGCAAACAAACTAACACGACATTCAAACGTCCTGTAAGAAAGGGCACGTGGGCTCCCAAAGGTCTGGGTCCACAGTTTGGCGACATCACTGGTATATTCCTTTATTTTTAAAGGAGAGTGGACGAAACTCAAAAAGTCTCGTAATTTCACATTTATAATATCGAATTCTACTTGCTAGGCATAAATGCATGCATTTCCCACCTAAGGGTCTTGCTTTAGGATACACGTCTCTTGAAGTATGTTCTATACTTGAGACACCCCTGGGGGACCGATGTTAAGGATGGTTAGGTGACCTACCTAGGCCGTTCCTTAGTTGAAGTCCAGCCTAACCGTGACGGGTGAATCATATGACATATTTAATACATAATAGACATCCCAATTGGATCACCACTAAGTTGTGGTGTGGATAGTTCGACACACCCTAGTCATGGTACCCCTTGGACACCCTAAGCCTACTTGTAGTCACCCACTTAGAACCTTGGCTAGGTATGGACTTGACCTCATGTTAGGCGTGACTATGTCCCTTCAATGTGCATATATGATTAACTTGGGCTCTAGTTTTGCATAAACCTTTAAACACATTAGAATAGTGAGTCTCATATAGATCATGGTTTCTCCTTAGTAGTCAAAAGTCAATCTTGTCATGCATATAGAACCTCATAGGTTGCATTTCATTCATTCAATAATTGTAAAGGTACCTCTATCGTCTCAAAAAAATAAGAACAAAAAAAAAAAAATCAAAAGACGATGAGGTGCCTCGCATTCATGCATTCATTTAGGACAAGGAGTGGATGGCATGCTAGGTCATGCATTGAGTCTATTTGAAGGAAGTAAACCATGAGTCATTTTCAAAATATAATTCTAATTAAACCTCATGCAGGATAAAGTCATCAACTTTACTTGGATATGGCCGATAGTTGAGTAGAACAAGACATTCTATAATTTGGGTCAAAGGACGTAGCTCGAAGTGTTCATCAAGTACTCTTATCGGATTTAAAGGTATCTTTTAATAATCCTTCAACAATGTCAAGTGAAGATCTTCAACTACAACAACTTCAAGCCAACTTGGCCAATGTGGCTGAAATGTTGAACACTCTCACCATCGAGATGAATGACCGTAAGGAATAAGAAAAGACCAATAGCAAATAATTTGAAAAGGTTATAAAGCGGATCAACGCCGAAGATGCTTATGTTGGCCCTCCTAGGCTCGACCTGAGTTTGGTGGACTCACATCCAAAAAAGTTCTCAATTGAGGACATGCCGAAATTCAAAGCGACTGACAACCCTCGGTTCTTCCTAAGGGGGTTCAAATTTTATATGGATACAAATAAAGTTGATCCAAAGCTTTATCTCAAGATCTTTCCATTCTCTTTGGAACCCGTTTGCCACAAGTGTTTCTTTTTACTTTTTGACAAGGAAATCGCAACATGGGAGGACATCATTCATGCCTTCATCACTCGCTAAAAGTGCAACACTCAAGAATCAACCTCCCAATGTGAACTTAAGATTCTCAAGCAACAAGAGAAAGAAGGATTCACCGCCTACCTAGTTTGTTGGAGAGAAACCGTTTTTCAAATGGTAACTACTTCTCCGGAAAAGAAGATGGTCAAAATCTTCATTTCGAACCTTTAGCCTGTATACAAGAATCACCTTAAGTATTTGGGGTTGGAAACATTTCAAGAAGTCTACCACATTGGTATTGAAATCGAAGATGACTTGATGAAGGGGCAAAAATGGAACAATAGCTACAAGATAGATTACATGAATAACTCTTTGGAAGAAGATGAGTAAAACCTAAAAGCAACATTAAAGATCGATGGTGAAAGCAACAACATTATGAGCAAGAGTCCATATTCTTCTTTAGGTCGAGTCGAAGAGTCCCTCCACCTAGCATTTATGTTTCCTTTCTTTTCACATGTTTGAGTCTACGTCACTAGGATTAAGGTCGTTATCACATCTTAGTCTTCATTTTGTACTTTTCTTCTTAATTAATTACATTCAATCTTTTCTTTTAGCTTATTCGTTGGGCTTCAAATGACCTCATCATCATTTTGAAAAAAAAAAAAAAAAACAAAAACAAAAAAGCAAAAAAAAGTCAAAAAATTATAAATATTGGACATGCTTGAAAAGCCTCAAACACCACAAAATAAAACCATTTCCTTTCCCCACACCCATCATTTAGCCTTCTATAACATTGAGTCAACCTCCATCTCCCTCACCTTTGTTAACCCAATTATGGTGCGTAGGAAAAGACGTGTGCTAAAAAAAGAAAAAGAAAAGAAAAAAAAGAGAGAATTTTGAAAATCATCAAAGTCAAAATCAAAAATCAAGTCAATTTCAAATCAAAATCAAAAGTCAAAACACAACTACGCACCTATGAGTCAAACCTTTACCCTTTAACCATAACCCAAACCACAAGTCATACTAAATTCCAAATCATACCTCAACATGCCCTAACTACAAGCGGAACTTGAAGGCCAAACTCAAAATTCAGAATTCCAAAACACTATAAAATTCCAAACTCAAAACTTCATCACTTTTCAAACCTAAAACAAAAGTCCAACCTCACTAACTCAAATCCAAAATACAACCTCAAACCTCAAAACCTACAACCAAATTCCAAAATCCAACATACAAAACTGAAAGCCAAAAAACTCATACCCAATGTCCAAATTCCAAAAATATTCAAAACCAAAGCGTAATCACTCCTCAAATCACAACTTCAAGCCTAACACCCTCTTTTAGCATGTCCAAAGCCCACTAGATTGAATACCCGAAATGGAGGCCTAGGCAAAAGTTAGGGCACAATCACATTAATCACATACATTTTCACGAACTACGACGGTCTGATTCCTTAAGGATACGTAGGTAGCCACACCTCGAGTTCCGACCATATCAATGAAATTAATGAGGTCATATCCATTGAACTTCGAAGCACAATTATATTCTTTAGTCTAGAACCTGACATAGACTCAAATTTGAACCAATATCTTTTAGCCAACTACATCCAATCTTTTCATCATCTTCACCATTGAGTCATAAAGTGATCCATTTTTTGTTCTCTTGATCCTTGGCTTTTCTTTCTACACCCCTTAGGGACTCTCCTATGTTTCATTTATCATCATCATGGTCTAACTCTTGCTCATCAAGATCAACTCATGTATCATCAAGTCATGAAATTATTGTCTGTCTAATATTGGGGGCTTACATCATCATAATAATCTCTATCTCTCACTATAAAGACACATGACCAACTTGAGCAGCCACATTCAAGAGCACATGACAATAAAGATACTCCTTACCAAGCTTAGGAGGCTTTATCATAAAAAAGAATTTCCATATCTTGACTTAAACAAAGTCAATAAGCATCATCATTGACTCATCAACATAAGGTTCCACTTTGATGATCTTCACAAATGCTTTATCATACCCCATTCATTACAACATGGGGGTTATATCTTATGAAAACTTAATGGATCAAGTCGGCTCTATCTTAACATGCAAACCATAAATTGGGGTTCACACCATCACAAGGGTCCTCCTTCACCCTTCTCACTCCTATCTTATGGAAGTCACATGTTCAAGTGACAAACTTGAGCAATCATACACAATTTTTGCTTCTCCTGCCTCCTACATTCACATCACAAAACTCAATTCACACTATAAAGCCTCAAAAATCATAGCCATGTAGCTCCTAGCAAACATAAGTGTTCGCTTTTGTCCCTACAAACGCCTTATGAGGCAATCACTTTGTCTCAAATTATCAAATGCTTTCCAATGCTACTCATGTTCAAACTTGAGGGCTATCATCAGATGTTGGGGGCTCGATGCCCAATAACCTTCCCATACGCCCAAAGCGGCTCTATCTTGCACATTATTTATAAAACATCAAGCCATCATGTGTTTACTTCCTTGGTCATAATTTGCATTAGAGCGAGCGTAGGTGCATTCTCCTCTTTTCGTTTTTTAGGGGAGAGAGTCGGTAACCCTCCATAGTCACCAAAAAAAGGGGAAAATTTTTGCATTCATCATATTGCATATAGGATCACATGCATACATCAAGGTCAAAGTCGAAGTCAAGGTCAAAGTCAAAGTCATGCATATAGGATTAACCTATTTGGTCAGTCAAAGTCAAAATTGATAGCTTGAAAAACGCCTAGTTTTGTGTCGGAAGTCAGTCCTTCACCTATTTGGTCCCCACTCCAATATCTATACGGGGGTCCCGCCGCCCGTCTTTTAAGCGTATGAATGTGACCGGATTCGATGAACCTTCTAGAAAGGTTTGTTCGGTTGATAGCAACTCTAGGTTATGGAAGTGTATAAATGGTTTTATGGTAGTAAATTTCGTATATTCTTGTAATATTTCGAAATAATTCGATTTCTCGAAGAAAACATATGCAATAAGGAAGCACCGAAGATATGCCACGTAAAAAAGGAAAATTAGGGCTTTGAGCGCCATAGCGTAGGAAGAGCGCCTAGGCACCCAAAGAGGTTGCGCCATAGCACTCGGTGGGCGCCTTGGTGCTCGTTTCAAGCGTCCTAGCTCTCCATGGGCGCCTTGGCACTCAGTGACCTTCCTTCCAACACTATATATGCCCCCTCCTTTGATCAATCGACACAATCATGAACTTCACATCTTCCGATTCACTTCTACTCTCACATACTCACTCTCTACCTCATCACTTATCTCTCTACCACTCCCCTCGGTTTTCGTGCCTTCTTTCGGAAGCTGTGCCTTCCACTTAACTTATAACTTATAAAACTTTTTATTATTTTTATTACTATCATTATTAGTCAATGTCCTTTAAGCATTCAACAAAATAAGTTGTCGACAATTGCACGAAAGGTACTTCGAATGAGACCAACAATATCGCAATCATCAAATTGAGTTTTTCATTGAGTTAGTTTACATGATTATGTGATTTTAATGCTTTATTAGATTATTGGCATGTCTTTAATTTATATTCATGTAATATTGATTAATTGATGGTTCGACATTACAATAAAATCCATCTTAAGTAGAAACGTTGCTTAGGTTTTATGTGGTCCATGCTAAATGTTTTAATGCTTTCAATCACATAAAATTCATGTTTCGCATAAAATTCATGTTTCGCTTAAAATACCTAAAGTCATGATTCCACTAATCAAAGATTAGAATCAATCTAATCCTAAAGCGATCACCCATGCATGATAAAACGAAATTTATGTGTGCATCAACAAAAACCCGCCTAGCCTTATTTCCATACCTGTTTGTAGGTCTAAACCGGAAATATGATTGCTAAAATTCGATATTATGATTGTGAAATTACACATGAGAACAAGTATAGGCCGCTATGCGCTGGTGGGACACTGTGACCTACGGTTGTCGTTACCCTCGTCACCGAATCCAGAGATATAAGACGTTCTTATCCTTGGTTGTCATTTTTCCATTGGGCTATGACCTAATGGGATTCCGTTAGCTCCCGAAAGGAGAATAGTGGCGACTTCTCTACTCTGGTTTTGAGATTCTAGACTCACCCCCAAGCCAAGCATACTGACACTATGCAAACAAAATAACACGACATTCAAACGTCCTATAAGAAAGGGCACGTGGGCCCTAAAGCCTCGAGTCCACACTCATGCAAAATATGAATAGTGTTGATTTGGGTTCTATTTTATTGGTTGTATGAGTTCGTAGCCATGGATACAAAATATAAGCAATGCTTTGTAATTTTGAATAGTTTGTTGGTGTTTAAAACAATTTGAGATATATATGGAGATTCATATTGAAATGTAGGAGTGGGAAGACATTTTATTATATAAACGGCAGTGGAAAAGGCTAAAGGCCGATAGATATTCATTAAGTCAAAGTGTCTATTATTGTCATGAACTTACCACAAATAAAATTATTACATTTAGACAGGTTAAATTATTTGAAAATGAATTCACGTACCCTAAACTTACGTCTGCTTCTACACCCCCTAATCCTAAATTTAGACCAATGGTGCACATTAACCATACATGCCTCCCCACAAACTATCCAGCGGGATCAACCATCACATTTTCCCACTCCTACCACCAACCCCTCGAATCCTACCACCAGCCCCTCGAATCAGTTACAACCTACGTCCCACAATCAAATCCCACACTCTGAGCGCCGCCAATCCCATACCACACTTCCCACCTCCCTTTCTTCTCCTACTCAAAGTGATGACTCATTACTACCACCGCGGCCACCAACTCGAACTATAGTCACTCGTCTTCAAAATAATATCACTAATCCTAAATATGAAAATCAAACCACTATCCAAACAAGTCCTCTTTAACCTCACAACATCACCTAAGCTCTAAAAGATCCTCAATGGCGTCACGCCATGTCCGAAGATTCACTGTCCTTACCCCATATGTGGGACCTTGTCCCCGCTCGTCCCTCACAAAACCTAGTTGGTCAACAATGGATTAATTGCATTAAATGTAAACCTGATGGATCTATAAACCACTACAAATCTTGATTTGTTGCTAGGGTTCCATCAAAGAGCACGCATTGACTACTCTAACACTTTTAGACCCGTGATTAAACCCACAACTATCTCTAGTTACATATAAATAATGCCTTTTTGCAAGGAACCTGAAATGTGGATGTCTATGATACCCAACCCCCTGACTTTTTTAACAAAGACATCCCAAATCATGTACGCAATCTTAACAAAGCCATACATGGCCTTAAACAAGAACCACGGGCATGGTACAATGAGCTTTGTTCCTACCTTCAATCATATGGTTTTTAAAACTTTGTCGCTGACTCTTCTTTCTTCTTCTATAAAATTTAATCACATCACCATGTACCTCATTGTCTATGTTGATGAAATCATTGTAACAGGTCCATCTCCCGCTAATGTAAAGAATTTATAACTGCCCTTACTAATAGATTTTCCTTGAAGGACTTACTCCTTCCTATTTCCTTGGTATTGAAGTTGTAAACCATCCTAATGGTATTTTTCTAAGTCAAAAATATACATACTTGATCTCCTAGATTGTGAACAAATGATGGATGGAAAACCTACGCCTACACCCATGGTTTTCCACCCACCCTTGACTCTCACCGATGACACCCCCTTGTTAAACCCTACTCAATATCGTGCATTAGTTGGTAGCCTTCGATACATATCTATTACTCGTCTTGATATCACATAAAATACTAATAGATTGTCATAATATATGCATAAACCCGCTAATATTCATTGGTCTGCCTTAAAAAGTTATTACGTTACCTAAAAGGAACTTCTCATCATGGTATCATGCAAAACTGCCATTCACCACTAAATTTGCACGCCTTTACCAATGCCAATTGGGACAGAGATTGTGATAACTACATCTCCACAACTGGGTACATTGTCTACCTTGGCTACATTTCACGTTTTTGGAATTCTAAGAAGAAACGTACTTTAGCAAGATCCTCAATAGAAGTTGAATTTTGTTTTAATACCGCAACTACTACAGAAGTTCTTTGGCTAAAATTTTTAATAAAAGAGTTTGGGATCACCTCTACTACCTTACCAACCATTTGAAGGAAACGTGTCCTCGTCAGATGTGCAATTATCAATATAATATGGATCACATTATGGAGATAATTAGTTTATTTAATTAGGTCTTCATTATATCGTTGCTAGACAATACTAATGAACTTTGGAATTCAAAGTCAAACCGAAGCCTGATTGAATGGATCCTATAAGGTCACACAAAGTGCTATAGGTTGATTATGGATAAAAGTCATTGTGGGTTTATATCAAAATTAGCCAATAAGTAGAGAGAGGACATTATTAGGCCTAACCTAATTAAGTATAATGTGATTATAAATTAATTAGGTTTAGAGAATTTATCAGTGTGTGAAAACTGATAACTGTAAAGTCAATAAAACATTCTCTCTCTCTCTCTCTCTCCTATTTTGTGTTTGAGTTTTTCCAATAAAGAGAAAAAGGTATTTTGCTTCCCGTTTCAAATAGCATTGGTGGAAAATCAAACTATACCCCGTGTACTGAATAAAGGAGCAGCATTTGAGGCTCTAATCTCTTGTGTTAGTAGTACTAAATTTGTGGAATTCACGCTTCAAAGGCATAATCTAAGCTATTATGTGATCCTTTAATTGTTATGTATGATGATCCTATTTTAGATGTTAAGGATGTGATTCTTGAATTTCCGCTAAGTGCATCCAAATTCCTATAGTGATATCAGTTAGCCTCTTGTATAATATTAATGGTCTTAATAATTTGATTATTTTGGTTTCCATGATGTTATTTTAATTAAATTAAGAGGGAGAAAACTAATTATTGTAGTTCAATTATCATGTCTTAATGAAGATTCAAAATTTTGAAATTAATTAAATCATTTAATTGCGCAATTAACCTAAATTATTTTTGTTTTAGCCATAATTATGGTTCGAACCCCATGAACCCTAATTCACAACTTTTGCTCAATTAATTCCTAAAATAATTCAATATGATTGAATATGTTAAAGGGTCTTCGAATCGTTTGAAATTTCTGCCCAATTTCGCATTATTTTTGTTCGAAATTGTTCAACCTTAATTAGCCCCAAATTTAGGAACCTTTGATTAAATTTGAATTGTTCAAATTGTTTAATATATTTGCTTAATTTAGTTTATTCGTTCGAATTTTGATTCGAAAATTTTGCCCCAAATTGATTTGCCTCTAAAACCTAGTTTTAAAAAAAAACTCAAATTGGGAATTTTCAATTTTAAAATGAATTGAACATAATTGTTGTGTTCTGCAATGGAATTCGAACCTAATTGATCATTCAATTGTTTTCTGATTGATATTACCCATGAATTTAACATAAAGAAAAAATAATTTTAGATGTTTTGGGTGGAGCAGCCATGACTGGGTGGTTGTGCTATGGTGGCTACTGCGGGTGGTTTGAAAGAGTGGGCTATGGCCACGAGAGGCAAGCGAACACAAGGAGCGGCGTGGCGGGAGGTGATGTGATGTGATTATTGATAGGAAATCGCCAACCACACAAGTGAAGCAACTAGTTCGGTTTTCTCTAAAGTAAAACACCAAGAAAAACGATCTAGGTCGAATAATTTTTGTGAATTGATTAAAGCTACGCACCCTCAATTCTTAAAATTATCCTCACAAGAGTTTAAAGCGTAAGTACCAACTCTTAATATGCTTGAATTTTCCTCACACTCGAAAATTCTCACATTTGGTTTTGTGTTTGTTTTGTAGAAAAACAAATAAAACTTTAAACAATAATGTTTATTGATCTCTATATCTGAATTTTTACAAACTAATATAGGCATAATCATCAACAAAGTCCTAACAAAACTAAGACAAAACTCACACACAAACATAGGGAAAATCGTCCCTCCCTAGTGACTCATCTATGACTCACAAGATAAGAGTGTCACATCAGCACTGCATGTCATTCTCATCTTGCTAACAAACTATATCTAAACAAATAATATCCTAACAAACTTCTTAATACCTTGATAAATAAGATAATCAACAAATTACAACCATATTTACGCAAAAATATGATCTATCCAAATCCACACAAAATCGTTAAAATTGACGCCACACAAGCTTCGTCCAAATTTGCGCAACTTTTGTGATTTTCTTCAAATCTTCAAGAAACCATTCAGGATTCAATCTTTTAATCAAGAAACCTTCAAGAAGTCATTTTCCATGTGTTTAAGGTTGTAAATGAAGATTAAGACACTTCAAGAAATGAAAGACTCAATGCCTAAATGAGAAAAACCCTATCAAGTGAAATGGGAGAAAAACTCACAGGCAAAAACCATCTTATTCCCCTAATTCCGCCATTCTTTCCTTTGCTTCAAATGATCAAGTAGATTCGTGTGTCACCATACACACCCATGATGATGACTTTGAAGATCCAAAAAGCCTTGAATCTCCATAAGCTATTATTTACCCCATATTTGCATCATTTTTAGAAGCCATTATCAAACCTTCGAAGTTATCACCTTGATTCGAATCATGATGGCTAGTTGCGCCGGTCTGTCTGGTGGTTCGTGGCTGTGCAAGGGCGTGTGAAAGGGTAGCACAGCAACAAATTTTTGCGGTGGGCTTCGACGAGATGGTTGGGTGGTAAACGGTCGTCGGCGGTGTGCTTGAGCAGAGAGGCAAAGGCCACCATCATCCGACAGCAGGCGGCAACCATGGTGGCTGCACTTTGGTTATGGTTTTATTAGTTGATTAGTTGCAAAAAATTTTTGTATGAAATTAGTTTATTAATTAATTAATAATAATCATAGTTTTATTAGTTGATAAAATTGTTTTGCTAATTAATAAAATGAATTGAAACTTTGTTAATTAATAATTAATAAAATCAAATATGATTTGATTTTTTGAAATATTTTTGGTTATATTGAGCAAATAATTCCAATATTGATGACAATCATAGTTTTATTAGTTAATAAATTTTTTTTATTAATTAATAAAATGAAATGAAACTTTGTTAATTAATAAAAATCAGTTTTATTAATTAATTAAATCAAATATGATTTATTTTTTGAAATATTTTTGGTTATATTGAGCAAATAATTCCAATATTGATGATAATTGAATTTTCATAATATGGTTATTCCATAATTAGTTGAGATAATTGAATTAAAATAACTGAGTAACTAGTATAGAATCTCCTAAATTTGTTAGGAAAATATTATTTTGAATAATATATGATATTTCGTAATTTTTGAAAATAATATGTGATATTATTATCATATAAATTATGATTTTATTTTATTTCTTACCTAAAATAAAGTATGTGATATTTTAAGTTTGGTAATGATAATATTTGATATTACTTAGTTACCAATTATGATATATGGAGGTATGTAGATGATTGCCATAATTTTGATATGTTTTATTTTGGCAAGCATGATTATATGTGTTATTTTATAGCATTTTATATTTGATATTGTGATGCTATATTTAATGACTAGTATGGCCCAAACTAAGTTAGAAAATACGATATGTGTATCGTGATGTATTTTTGTAACTTAAATACGGTCTGCGTACCGTCAGGTATTTTTGTAATTTAAAGTTTTAAATTTCAATTATTGTAAATACTTGTAATCTAAGAAGAAGTCCACGACGAACAAATGAAGATGAAATCCCATGAAGATTTCAAGAGGGAGATCATGAAGATTAGATGATTTAGATCATTAGGATTAGGGGCCATACTAGATATTATTTGCTTTTATTTATTGCATTTTACCATGCCTATTTTCTTTATTATTGTTGTCTTTATTGCGATATGAGTTCGCTTGCTAAAATTACAACATAATAAAATTAGGTCCATTAAAGTAATTTTGAGCTTATATGCCTACCCTAATTAACACCTATGAATACTTAGCTTAAAATGATGGGTTTACCTAAGCAAATTGTCATTTCAAACTTAGGATAGTGCGGGTAATTTCATGAAGGAGATTACATGTTATTACGGTGTTGCTCAACTAAATTATCAAAAGGCAAAATTTTGGATTTAGAGGCATAGGGATAAGTTTAAAGCATGAGATGTTACTTATCAACCAAGAATTATAATTGTTATAACTAGTAAAGGAGTTTCTTTACCTTGAAAATATAACTTTAGGGCAAGGCCTAAGTCCACTTATGTTACATTTTTTGGGATCTTGGAATCATTACTTCATGGACAAGGGACAAATTAAAATTGATTTAAGTGAAATAATGTTAAATAGCTTATATTTGATGAAATAAAGTTATATAAGTTTCAGCATAATATTAACTCTTGCATATATTTTTAGTATATAGATCATGCCTTATAACGACGATAACTCAAATTTTGATTTGTGACCATTACTTAAGAAAACAAAAAGTAAAAGAGAACAGTTCTCTAGGCTGGAAAAGGAACATGAGAATTGTTCTCAAATCTGAAGATAGTACGGGTATTTTTGACACCAATAAAGATTGGACATTTATGTTATAGAAATCAATTTAACTAATTCTTCATCATGGGTATTAGATATCGGATCTGGTTATCACATTGTTTCTGATGTGTAAGGTCTTAAAAGAACTAGGGAGATGGCAAAAGGAGAGGTGGATTTACGTGTTGGCAATGGTGCTAAGATCGCAACTCTGGCTGAGGGATCATATACATTATCTCTTCCTTCTAGTTTGATCTGAGAATTAAATAACTGTTATTTTGATCCAAATATTACCAGAAACATTATTTCAGTCTCATGTTTGGATTCTGAGGGGTTTTCATTTATAGTAAAAGACAATTGTTGCTCCATTTTATTTAAACGAAATGTTTTATGCCACTGCTAAATTGATAAATGATTTATGTATATATTGGATCTAGATAAACACATTTATAACATGAATGTTAAAAGGCAAAAATTAAATGATTCTAATCCCAAATACTTATAGCATCATCGTCTTGGACATATAAATTCAAAGCGCATTCAAAAACTCCAAAAGGATAAAATTCTTGAATCATTCAATTATGAATCTGTTGATGTATGCGAACCATGTTTTATGAGCAAGATGACAAATTCACCCTTTAATGGAAAGGGAGAAAGAACTAGTGAACTCTTAGGACTAATACATTCGGATGTATGCGGACCTATGAGTACAAGTGCCAGAGGTGGATATGGTTACTTCATTACTTTCATTGATGTCTACTTAATGAAGCAAAAGTCTGAATCGTTTGAAAAGTTTTAAAAATTCAAAAATGAAGTAAGGAATATTTGCTAACCTTCCAATTTCCTTTAAGGAATGTGCTCTTGAAACAATTGCTTTTACACTTAATAGAATTTCACCAAAAGCTGTAGAAAAGACACCATATGAGATATGGACTGCAAAAACTCCTAGTTCGTCTTTTCTCAAGAATTGGGGATGTCAAGCCTATGTAAAACATTTGCTTTCTGATAAGTTGGCATCCAAATCTGATAAATGTTTCTTTATGGGTTATCCAAAAGGAAAAAAAAAGGGGGGGGGGGGGCTATTACTTCTACCATCCAAATGAGTAAAAAGAGTTTGTTGATCGAAATGGTGTATTTTTGGAAAAGAGTTTATTTCCAAAAAGTCAAGTGGGAGAAATGTGTTTCTCGAAGAAGTTTGAGACGATCAACAGATGGACGTGGTTCACAGTGCAAAACTCTCCTGTTGAAGCTCTGCGTAAGTCTAGTATACCATGGGCTCCATCAAAGAAATATCTAGATTTCATATTGACTGAGAGTTCATAGATTCTACTTTTAGAAAGTGAAGAACCTACTACTTACAAACAAGCTATGATGAGTCAAGACTCCAAAAATGGCTCATTGCCATGGCATCTAAGATGGATTCAATGTCTGAAAATCAAGTTTGGAACTTGGTTGTTTTGCCAAATGGGATCTCACCCATTGGATGCAAATGGGTTCTCAAATTGAAAACAGAGGATGGAAACGTAAATGTTTTCAAAGCAATGTTGGTTGCAAAAGGTTTCAAACAAATTCATGGTATTGACTATATATGATGAAACCTTTTTCATCAGTTGCTATATTGAAATCTTTCAGGATAATCTTAGCAATTACAGCTCATTATTATTATGAGATTTGGAAAATGGATGTCAAAACCTCATTTCTAAATGGATTTTTAACAGAGGATGTTTACACAACACAACCTGAAGGTTTTGAAGATCTAAATAATCCTAGAGAGGTATGCAAACTAGAAGTCCATTTATGGATTAAAGCAAGCATCTTGGAGTTGGATTATTCGATTTGATGAGTCAATCAAACAGTTTGGTTTTCTTAGAAATGAAGAAGAACCCTGTGTGTATAAGAAAACTAGTGGGAGTAATGTAGTCTTCTTAGTCTTGTATGTGGATGACATACTTCTCATTGGAAATGATGTTCATATGCTAATATCAATAAAAAGATTGGCTTAAAAGTGTTTTCTCTATGAAAGACCTAGGAGAGATAGAGTTCATTTTGGGAATAAAAATATATGGAGATAGATCGAAAAGCTTATTGGACTTACTCAAGAGACTTATGTTGATAAGGTTCTTGTTAGATTCAGTTTGAAAACTCCGAAAAAAGCTTTATTCCCATGCAACATGGCTTCGTACTTGGCAAGGCACAACGTCCATCAAGTCTTGATGAGCTTAAACGAATGAGTTCAATTCCTTTTGCTTCTGCTAAGGAAGCTAAGGTATTTGGACTAAAGTATGCAAGGTACTAACGGATAAGAATGCAGTTGATCCGTTGACTAAACCACTCCTAAAGCCAAAGCATGAGAGTCATACTAAAGCTACGGGAATAAAGCACATTGGTG
Organism: Suaeda aralocaspica; assembly: GCA_016808085.1. Lineage (NCBI taxonomy): Eukaryota > Viridiplantae > Streptophyta > Magnoliopsida > Caryophyllales > Amaranthaceae > Suaeda > Suaeda aralocaspica. The sequence continues at coordinate 493,939 of PYUH01003985.1, read as the reverse complement.
AATGGATATGATTATGAATTATGAAACATTGTTCATGATTTTGAAAGTTAATATTATGCTTAATTATTTTTGAAATTCCAATTTCAAATATCAATTATTTAATCTTTGTTTAGTATTAAATAAAATGTCCACAAGTAGTTTGTGATATTCACTACGTTTATCAAATATGTGATTTGATAATTGATACCCTATTAAGTGAACTGAATTCACATGTTACTTTATAATCCATGGTCTAAGTCATTAAATTGGACATAGATGACTTGTTTAAATGACTAGTATGTAAGTTGATTAATAGCGCAGTTTCAAGGGCTATTGAAACATAGTGATGTTTAATCTATTACATAGATGTGCATTCTGAATGTATATTGGATTGACCTACTTGAAATTCTTTAGAGTGTTTTGAATTTCATTGATGTCATATTTAGTGGATTCCTTATGCATGAGTACAACACTACAATCATGCAATGATTAGTATGTTTTTAACATTGTCAAGTGTTGCGCCATAAAAGGAGATTATAAAGGCAATGATTGGAACTAATAAAAGTTGAGTGGGAGTTTTGGTTATAAAAGATTGGATAAGTCCTCCTAATAAAATTAGGATTGGTGTCTTAGGCCTCTTGAAGAGGGAGAATTGGAAAATGCGTCGACGTGCTCAAATGGATTATGATTAATCGTTTGTTTAGCAACTCAAACTCGGATTTCAATAAACAATTTGAGTATAAGTGTGATCACGACATAGAGATGCAATCACACAAATCAAATCAGACATTAAGAGACTTGAGGAATTTGGAGATTTCACACTTGTCTCGGACAAGAGGGAGATTGAAGGAAATGTGTCCTCGTCAGATGTGCAATTACTAAATATAATATGGATCACATTATGGAGATAATTATTCATTAAATTAGGTTGTCATTATGGAGACAGTACTAATGACCTTTGCAATTGAAAGTCAAACCTAAGCCTAATTGAATGGATCTATAAGGTCACACAAAGTGGTATAGGTTGATTATGGATAAAAGCCCATTGTGGGTTTATGTCAAAACTAGCTAATAAGTAGAGAGAGGACATTGTTGGGCCTAACCTAATTAAGTATAATGTGATTATAAATAATTAGGGTTAGAAAACTTATCAGTGTGTGAAAATTGATAACTGTAAAGTCAATAAAACATCATCTCTCTCCAATTTTGTGCTTGAGTTTTTTCCAATAAAGAGGAAAAGGTATTTTGCTTCTCGTTTCAACTAGCATTGTTGGAAAATCAATCAATATACCCGTGGACTGAATAGAGGAGCAGCATTTGAGGCTCTAATCTCTTGTGTTATTAGTACTAATTTTGTGGCATTGAAGCTTCAAATATATAATCTAAACTATTATATGATCCTTTAATTGTTATCCATGATGATCCTAATCATTCTATTTTAGATTTTAAGAATGTGATTATTGAAATTCCGCTAAGGCCCTGTTCTCCTCATGTTATTTTTGCTTATCTGAAATTATTTACGCTAAACCGAACCTATTTTTGCTGAAATCATTAACAATTTATTAAGGATTGAAACTGATTTTTGCTGAACTGAACTTATTTTTGCTGAAAATAAGTAAAAATAAGACAATGAGAACAGGGTCTAAGTGCATCTAAATTCCTACACCATTTACTATGAAAATCTGAGTGCTACTCATTACTCTTCTAATCAGTTTTTTTACTCAACAATGGAGCATCTATCTCTAAACTTCCATTTTGTTTTAGAACAAGTTCAATTGGGTCAACTTCGAGCTACGCACATTTCTAGTGATGATCAACTAGCAGATGCTCTCACAAAGCTACTACCACATACTCACTTTCAGCAACTCATGTCCAATATTAGCCTCTTCGTCTGGTTGTCCATCTTGCGAGGGCATATCAAGGCATAAATCCTATATCTCTTAAAAATAGTAACAAAATTATTCTAATTCCAATGAGAATGCAATCACATGATCATCTCCTTCAATCATTTCTAGTTTGACTAAGGTTTTAATTGTAATCTTCTTTCCTACCTTGTATTACACTTGCTACTGTACCCCTATATATACTCATGTACTGTTTTGTTTTCAATGTACTAAACTTCAAACATAACAGTCATAAATTATGAGATAACAAACAAGAAGAAAGCAATAGTGCAAAGGTAAGACAGTTTCGGCCTCTGATCGTCCACAAAACGTCCCCACGACACAATTCACCCATTCTCAAATAACCAAAATGTCCCCATTTCGATCAACACATCAAGGGACAATTTTTTAATCGCCCTAGCACCATCCCCTTCACCTTGTTGTCCCTGGTAAGGTGGTTTAACAGTCGTACTAGTACTTCTTAGGTCCCTACTTTGTTTTATCCATAATTCTAGCTCAAATAATCTCCTTGTTACATCACATTCACATGTGATGCTCAATATTTCAATATATCCAAGCTTAAAATGAGAAGAGTCATGATTCCCACAAGGTCCTAGTCAACCCAAGAAAAAAGCAACCCACTAATAGTGATTCTTAACTTCACCAAATTACTATCAATTACGCAATTAAATACGAAGTATTACAATGTACTCCTTCCGTTTTTTTAGTTGCAACAAATCACTTTTTACACTTGTCAAGACACATTTTTAACAATTTATAACTCTAATTATATATTTGTATAAATTATAAATATTATATATTAAAAAAGTTCACACCAAGACAAATCAAACTCATATTTACTATATTCCTCTTTATACATCGATCATAAAACAAAATCAAAGATTAAAAGATAAATAGTTAAACTTTTGATATGTGAAATAAAAAAAACAAAGGAAATATTATTTAAAAGAATAATTTTATATATATATTACTTATAAATTAAAGTTTTCTAATTGTATTGTAATAAAATGAGTAAGGGAGAATCATCCTTTGAAATATCGTACCCAATCATTTTATGCAAAGAAAGATAACAAATGTAATAAACATAGAATTCTCAATCAACCAATACATCACTTGGGAAAGTGAAGGTGTGGGGGATGAGTTTTTTCATAATAAGCATGTCCTTGCCCATGAGTGGACTTGAGGTAGAGATGAGCTTTTTCGTAATGAGCATGTCCTTGCCCATGAGGTGATCTGAGGTAACGAAGTTGCCTTTCCTTTGATAGCATTTCAGCTAACCTACACAAGTCATGAAATTAAATGGTAAGTTATAAATATGAGTAATGCTATAAGTAGCCCTAAGGATTACAAATAAGCATTTACATGTTTAGTTGGAAATGGACAGTACTTCAGAATTTATGACAATATCATAAGTCAATCAATATAATAAATGTTACATGTCACTAAATATTTTCACTTTTATCTCCTTACACATAGTCATAAAAGTTATCTAGCACTTCCAAAAATACTTTCCAAATGCATATCCTAACATGATTGTATTCCGAGACCGCTCCAAATTGTTATTAAATTAGTTTGCATTGATAAAAGTAATACGAAGTTCTACATTAAAGTAAAAGGTTTGGGTATGCACTCATAAAAGAAAAAATATATTAATTGTCATTAATTGCTGACATATTTCAACTAATAGTAATGGTAAAAAAACTGATGTAATTCTTAACATGCGAAAATGAAGAATTTTAATTGAACAATTGTACACACTATAGTTTTCAATTTTCTAGCACTCAAACCCGTTCCTAAGGCGGGTTAGCTGGGGCGGTTGCCTTACGCCCAAGGATGAGAAACCAAAATTTAATAAAACACATGAGTTTAATTTGAAAAAAAAAATTGGAAAATAAAATAATAATAATAATAATAATAATAATGAAGCTTCTATGGATGAATATGGCACAACATTTTGCTCACCTAACATTTTTTCACTTTCTTTATCATAATAAACTAACCAATACTTTTAATAATTCTTACCTAATGTTCATCATATCCCATTATTTATATCGTTACTATATAGTTTACATTTTTAACAGTTAATTTTCTTAACCAGATAAGCACACATGCATTACACAGGTTTCACAAATTTAATTTTTTCGTCATTTTATTATATGATATATTATATTACAATGTAATGAAACTACGTTTTACATTATTATGAGAAGGCCTTTTCACTCAATCTATCTTCAATTTAGAGTTTTACTAGAGCGGCTGTTACTACTTTTGCTTTTCCTTCCAAAAAGCAACAAATTTTCCCTCCTAAGATTTCTGACCAAAAAGAAAAGTACACTAGAATATTCCAAACTATATTACATATATGCCTCTCTTTTCTCTCCCTCTCTATCTAAAAAAACCTTAAGACCCTATATTTTATTTATTTATTTATTTTTTGAAAAATGCTATTCGTAGCCCTAAGCGTTGTAAAGTATTTAAAATAGAAAGTATTTTTCTATTCAAGCATTAATTACATAGATGTTTGTGTGATTTTTGTTGAGTTTAATGAATTATTATTATTTATAGAAATATATTTAATACTCATACTTAGCACTGATTTTATAACATTACCTAACTTTTATGAGCCCCAAGGGAATACCATCATCACCTGTTTGATGATGGTAAGCCCCAAATCTGTATTTTTTGTTTTATTTTTTAGTTGTTTAGTCATTAATAATCCCCTTCTCTCTCTCTCTCTCTCTCTCTCTCTCTCTCTCTCTCTATCTCTCTCTCTCTATTTATAAGAGTTTTCTTCCCAATTTTCGGCTTTGTAATTTTCTCCTTTTGTGAGAGTTTGAGGTTTATCTTTCTCTTTTCTCCTTGAAGATTAGAATATGGTTTTATGTTTTTATTTGAGTGATTTGCTTCGTACATTGTGTTGGATTTGTTTCTATACATATGGTCAAATGAAAAAATCTCTTCTCCAGCCAAACTACGTCAGAAAGGTTGACTCCCTCGTAGAACACTGCTTATTTTAGCAAACAATCAGGAACTATGCTTTAATTCAATTTCAGCTCTGGTTCTTGAATTGATAATCATAGTTACTCTAAAGAAAAATTTTACCTGATTAGTTTACATTGTATTTTTATTTTCTTTAATTTCGATGGTAGATGTTATATAACTTCCAATTGATGAATTTTATTTTCTCTTAAAAAAAATCAATTAATAAATAAAATAAACTAGATTACAATTGCCAGTTTCTTAGGAGGATAATATTTAAAGTGTATTTTGGATACTAGGTATTCAACATACCTGTACTAGGTATTCAATATACCTATAATCTGACTATATATACTATTTACTAATATGATTACCACTCAACCAGTTTTTTCTCCTAAAATTCCCCCTAAATGAACTAACTAGCAAATTTTTAGCATAATAATTTTTTTTAAAAAAAAATTGGAACATATTTGCATTAGATTTTAGAATTTTAACACATATGTACACCTAATTTCAATTATAATTTTTTTATAAACATTAAATTGACAAAAAAACCCACCTATACTCCGTCCGCTTTTAAAAGACCAACCTTTTAATTAATCTACAACAAACCCACCTAATACCCTTATCCGCCACAATTGTAACAATTTACCTACGACCTGCTGAATAGGTCATAGAGTTTGTTTTTTCTCCTAAAAAGCATTAGCTGCTAATTTAATTAATTTTTAATGAAATTTATTTTGCTAGTACATTGTCTTCATCTTCAACATCTCTTCTCTCATTCACCATCCTCCTCCATCAAAGAATGACTAAAAAAACACATAATACTCATTGCTCATCAAAGCTGATTCCGATTCATTTTTTCATTTTCTTGACTATTGAACCCCCTTGCAACTAATCACAAGTTTGATTGAATGGTGTGAGGAACAAGAATCAAAGTGGAGGAGAAGACTCCGGCCGACCCGGCGCAGGGACCCATCCATCGCCCTACCCATTTCGAGAATGACCACCCCGCGACCCCCAATACACCCGTTTTAAACCCACCCTAACACCCCAGCAACTTCGAACCTCACCAGCCCCATCACAACCCACTCAATTCCAAACACCCATCAACACTATCGTTTTTGATAAACAAATAATGTGGCGACCATTAATTACAGAATATACTATCAAATTCGAATCCCTCTTCAAATTATTGATGCAAGCTTCCATTTTTGGTTTTTTTATGGGCATAAACGCATTCCCAAGTCATTTTAATTGAGCAATGACGCGAATTAAGGTCGATCCAAATACAAAGTTTTATTGTTTTATTTAATTTATGTTGAGTCGTCTACTATCCATGAGATTGAGTTTCGTCAATCCGAAAGACCCGCATGGATTAATAGAAGTAGGTATTTATTTCCTAAATTAATATTATGCATGTTTGTTCCAAAATAGGTGTGCTTAAGATTAATTATGAATTATTCTTTGTCTATTATGTTGCATAGAGTTACGTATTAGGTTAGTTAGGTAGGCAAAATTATTTTGATAAATAATTCTAATTATTATCAAATATTGAGATATATTTAGGATAATTATTAAGGTTATTTTATCTTTTATTCTAAATGGCATGGGATGTATGCCTACAAATAGTTATAATTTCATGAATAAAATTACAGTTGAATTTTGTTATATTTGATCAATTCGTAAGAGTTGTGTGAGCAAGAGAATTGCATATTTTACTTTGCCGAGAAGGCTACAAATCCTAGTTACAATTTGATCTTGGTTAGATTAAATTGTTTCATATCCTGTCAATTTAGTTTTCAATCATAAAGTTCCATTCAAATTTGATCAAAATTAGGAAAACCTAAACTACAAATCATTAGAGACCGGATTTTTGTTGGAGACCCATTAAAATCCGCATCAAGCAACAAAAGTGATTTTTTTTGGTGAGTGTTTTGCCTCTTGGCATATGAAATCCAAAATATGGAATGAATCCAACACTTCGCATCATTATCAAGTTCTCGTGTTGCAATTGCATTGCAAGTGTCTGTTTTGTTAGATTCAATTCTTACTGATTTTGTGCAATCCTTAGTTTGTAAATTGATTAAAGTGACGTTTGAGAGTTCAAAACATACTTGTGTCACTTCGTGCCATAACGAACTATTAGACACTACCATATCTAAGCGAGAACGAAGGGACCAAGTACTATATATGCACCGAGGAACTACTTTTGAAGAAGGTGATTATGTTTGGTTAAGCTTGACTGCTCAAAAGGTCCATATTAGTCATAATCATGGCGAGCCTATGGATGACGGTCCATTCAAGATCGAGAAAAAGTTGGGTTATGAAACGTTCAATGTCTTATTAAGCAACGGTGTATGTGCTACTTTGACATCAGCCGATTCGAGGATGGAACTTGAGGGCAAGTTTTTTTCAAGAGGGGGAGTATGATGCGAATTAAGGTCAAGCCAAATACAAAGTTTTATTTTTTTTTTGTTTAATTTATGTTGAGTCGTCTATTATCCATGAGATGGAGTTTCGTCAATTCGAAAGACCCGCGTGAATTAATAGAAGTAGGTATTTATTTCCTAAATTAATATTATGCATGTTTGTTCCAAAATAGGTGTGCTTAAGATAAATTAGGAATTATTCTTTGTTTATTATGTTGCATAGAGTTACGTATTGGTTATTAGGTAGGTAAATTTATTTTGATAAACATTTTAATTATTATCTAATTTTGAGAAATATTTAGGACAATTAGTAATGTTATTTTATCTTTTATCCTAAGTGGCATGGGATGTATGCTTATAAGTAGTTTTTATTTCATGAATAACATTAGAGTTGAATTTTGTTATATTTGATCAATTCGTAAGAGTTGTGTGAGCAAGAGAATTGCATATATTACTTTGCCGAGAAGGCTACAAATCCTAGTTACAGTTTGATCTTTGTTAGATTAAATTATTTCATATCCTGTTAATTTATTTTTCAATCATAAAGTTCCACTCAAATTTGATCAAAATTAGGAAAATCTAAACTACAAATCATTAGAGACCAGATTCTTGTTGGAGACCCATTAAAATCCGTATAGCAACAAAAGAGAATTTTTTGGTGAGTGTTTTGCCTCTTCGCATATGAAATCCAAAATAATGGAATGTATCCAACACTTCGCATCACTATCAAGTTCTTGCTGTTGCAATTGCATTACAAGTGTCTATTTTTTTTAGTTTGAATTCTTACTGATTTTGGGCAATCCTTAGTTTCTAAATCGATTGAGTTGATGTTTTAGATTTTTGTAAATTCATTAAATATAAATTTGTTTTTTGATTTCGTAATCGAGTTTTTTTTTTTTTGATGAATTTCTTGGAATATTCCTGGTTTTTCAAAACGAGATGTTTACAAAATATCTTAAATGGCATTCTCTTCATTTTGTGTGGTTAATATTAGTTTAATAAATCAATTTGTAGTCTCATGATGATGATGGCAGAAAACAGGTTGCCGTGGTGGGTGTGACAAGTTAGGGTGGTGATGGTAGGGAGAAAGAGGAGAAAGTAATAGGGTGGTGATGGTAGGGAGAAAGAGGAGAATGTATTAGTGATGGCAGTTACAGGGTGGGTTAGGTTTGGTGGTGGGCGTGGTGTGGCGGTGGTTTGGTGGTGGGGGTGGTGTGGTGGTTTTTCGATTTAATTTTTTCATAACTTTTTTTCTTCCAAAACCAATTCATAACATGTTATTACAGGTAAAAAAATATAGGAGATTCGTTTTGAGCAGATGTGTATCTGATACGAAACAAGATGATAGCTTCAAAGGTTTGCTGATGGCTTCTAAGAATGATGCAAGTATGGGGGAAATAATGGCTTATGGGGATTCAAGGCTTTTGGGATCTTCAAAGACATCATCATGGGTGTGTATGGTGACATACGAAAATACTTGATCATTAAAGCAAAGGAAAGAATGGTGGAATTAGGGAAATAAGATGGTTTTGCCTATGAGTTTTTCCCACTTCACTTGATAGGGTTTTCTCATTTTTAGGCTTTGAGTCTTTTAATTCTTGAAGTCTTAATTATCATTTACAGCCTTATACACATGGAGAATGACTTCTTTAAGGTTTCTTGATTAAAAGATTGAATCTTGAAAGGTTTCTTGAAGATTTGAAGAAAAACGTACAAAATGGCGCAAAATTGGACGATCTTGAGCGGCGTCAATTTTGACGATGTTTGTTGAGTTTGGGTAAATCTGATTTTTGTGTAAATCTGGTTGTAATTTGTTGATCATCTTGATTAGAAAGGTAAGAATAAGTTTGTTAGGATATTTTTCAGATTAGATAGAGTTTGTTAGGATATTTTAGCAAGCTGCATGTCATGCAATGATGATGTGGCATCCTTATTTTGTGAATCATTGATGAGTCACTAGATTTGGGTTAATTTTCCTAATGTCATGCGTGTAAATTTAGTTTAGTTTAGTTAGGATTTGTTGATGATTATTACTATAAATAATCTCAACATTAGCTTGTAAAAATATAGATTAGTGAATACAATAAACATTGATTGTTTAAAGTTTGCTTGTTTTCTACAAAACAAACCAAAACCGAAAGTGAGGAAATTTTCGAGTGTGTGGAAATTTTTGAACTTCTTAAAACAGTTGGTGCTTAGGCTTTAGACTCTTGTGAGGATAATTTTAGGGATTGAGGGTTCTTAGTTTTAATCAATTCATAAAATTATTCGACTTAGATCGATTTTCTTGGTGCTTGGCTTTAGAGAAAACCGGACTAAGGACTTATCCTTGTGAGTGACGATTTTCTTATCAACATTCACATCAACTTTTGGTGCTCTCGTTGAGAGGACATTAATCCTTAAGGTTATTGGTATCAATTTCATTTTTGAAACAAAAGTAATCATGTCAGCTGATGAAGTAAATACTCCTAAGATCACCACAGAGGAGTTGCGCAAAAACATCGAAAAACTAAAGGCTATGTTTGAGGCCACGACTATGAAAGACTTTGCTGAAAAATTAAAATCACCAAGCAAGTCTAAGGGTGTAAGTAAAGGGGAGACGGATTCTAGCTCTGATGATGAGCAAGCAAGCTCAAGGAGTGCATGAAAACCTAGGAAACAATATTCATCAAGTTCTAGTAATGAAGAGCCTATGAATAGGCGCAGAAAGAAGGAAAGGTCTAAAGATGATGATCGCAATCTTAAACTGGATATTCCTGAATTCAGTGGAAGTTTTGATCCTGAAAAATTCTTGGATTGCCTAAGAAGGATTGAATGAATCTTTAAATATAAAGAGTATGATGATCGAAAATCGTAAGAGATTGCAGAATTAAAATTGACGGGCTTGGCAAGCTTGTGGCTTAAAGGTATGCAAAAGAAAAGAAAGAAGGATGGGAAGTCCAAAGTAGCCACTTGGACGAAATTAAAGAAGGAGATGAGGAGACATTTTGGTTCCTCAAGATTATGAGCAAGGTAACTTCATAAAGATGCATACTTTAAGGCAATATCGAAAATCAATTGAAGAATATACATTTGAATTCCTCAATTTGATCACCATTTGCGATCTAGAAGAAAAAGAGGATCATCAAGTTGCTCATTGTGTTGCTGGTCTAGATGAGAGAATAAGAGAAAAGGTGGAATTACAACCTTATTGGACCTTCGATGAAGTTTGCAAGGTTGCATCTAGGGTTGAGAAGCAATTTTCGAAAAGACCAAGTACTTTTTCAAAACCCTTTGTGAAGAAAGAAGGTGCCATTGTTTCCTTTAAACAAAATTTTGATTCCACTTCAAAACCTCCTCCATATATCAAGGATAAAGGCTCTGCTACTAAGCCTCCACCCCCAGATCAGCGCACATGTTTCAAGTGCAAAGGTCAAAGCCATATCCAGAAGGATTGTCCTCATTAAAGGGTTCATACTACTCGAAATTGAGCAGATGATGAAAAATTTGAAGAAGAGGAGAATGAGAACCAGGAGGATGGCGGAAATTATGATACTCAGGAAGAGGAGATTGAGGAAATTGCTCCTGAGGTGCATGGCTAGAGTTAGTCCTCAACTGGGTTTTGTAATCTAAAGTTCCGCCACCTATAGAGAATCAGAGGGATAAAATTTTCATCACCAGGTGCAATGTTCTAGGGAGATTATGTGATCTGATAATTGATTCAGGTAGTTGCACTAATGTAGTCTCCACAGTATTGATCAACAAATTAGAGATTCGTACCACTGAACATCCTCAACCATACAAGTTACATTGGCTCAGTAACACAAGTGACGTCAAGGTGAACAAATAGGCTCTGATTAGTTTCAAGATTGGAAATTTCGAGGATCAGGTGCTCTCTGATGTGTATCCTATGGATGCGTGCCACATATTGCTTGGAATACCGTGGCAATATGATAGGTTCATACAGTTTTGCTGAATCCTTTAGAAAGTTCAAAATTTTCGAAAGACGTGAGCAATAAGATGGGTGTTTTGTTGATTGATGAGAAAGCCATGGTGCAAGAGGTAAAGAATTGTGAGAAGTTCTATGTGTTGATGGCTAAGGAATGCAGGAGAAAGCAACGAGCATCCCTCGTGACTTGCGCCCCTTGTTGCACGAATTTCAAGACATATTTCCTAAAGATTGCCACCAAGGTTGCCACACATTAGAGGAATTGAACATCAGATTGATTTGGTTCCTCAAGCTCAAATTCCTAATAAACCAGCTTACAGGTGCAATCCAGAAAAAACAAAAGAAATTCAAAGACAGATTGAAGAGTTGATGGAAAGAGGGTATGTTAGGGAAAGCATGAGTTCATGCGCAGTACCAACATTGATTGTTCCTAAAAAGGATGGATCATGGAGAATGTGCATTGATTCTAGAGCTGTGAATAACATCACCATCAAATACAGGTTTCCTATTCCTCGACTGGATGATCTATTGGATGAATTGTTTGGCTCACAAGTACTTACCAAAATTGATTTGAGGAGTGGTTACCACCAAATCAAAAAGAAGGAGGGTGATGAATGGAAAACAGGGTTCAAAACTAAACTAGGACTCTATGAATGGTTAGTTATGCCTTTTGGTCTTACTAAAGCTCCTAGTACTTTTATGAGATTGATGAATGAAGTTTTGAAGCCTTTCATTGGAAAGTTTGTGGTTGTATACTTGGATGATATATTGGTATATAGTGCAAGTGTGGAAGATCATCTGCAGCATCTAAGAGAAGTGTTCGAAACTTTGAGAAAGCAGAGGTTGTATACTAAGCTCGAAAAGTGCTCGTTCATGGTCCCAAGTGTGACGTTCTTAGGTTACATTGTTTCTAAGGATGGTGTTTCAGTTGATCCTTCGAAAGTAGAAGCTATTAAATCATGGCCGGTTCTAAAATCTGTGACTGAGGTGCGTGCTTTTCATGGTTTAGCTTCTTTTTATAGAAGATTTGTGAAGAATTTTTCTTCTGTAGTAGCACCTATGACCGAGTGTATCAAGAAGAACAAAGAGAAGTTTGAATGGACCAAAGATGCGCAAAAGGCATTCGAATTGGTGAAGAAATTGCTTTGTCAAGCTCCTATCTTATCTTTGCCAGATTTTTCGAAACCTTTTGAAGTTGAGACAGATGCTAGTGGCGTGGGGATTGGTGCGGTGTTGGTTCAAGGTAAACGGCCTATAGCTTATTTCAGTGAAAAATTGAATGAAGCAAGGTTGAATTACTCTACCTATGACAAAGAATTCTATGCTATTGTTCGAGCATTGGACATTTGAGTCATTATATGCGTCCAAGTCACTTTATATTGCATTCTGATCATGAGGCTCTGAAACATATTAATGGCCAACATAAAGTCAATCCAAGACATGCTATGTGGGTTGAATTTTTGCAGTCTTTTCACTTTTCATCAAAGTACAAAGAAGGCAAATCTAATGTGGTTGCTAATGCGCTATCAAGGAGGTAGGCTTTAATTGGTGTTCTTAATTTCAAATTGCTTGGTTTGGAGTTGATTACACAATATTACGAACAAGATGGAGATTTTGGACTTATTTATTCACAAATTTCGAAGGGTTCAATGGGATCTTATGTGCTACATGATGGATTCTTATTCAAAGGGAATCTACTTTGCATCCCTAAGTGCAGTATTCGTGAATTGCTAGTCGAGAAGCATATGGGGGCGGAATTGCGGGTCACTTTGGTATTACAAAGACATTGACAATCTTGCAAGAGCATTTTTATTGGACTAGAATGATTGCTGATGTTGAAGCAGTAATATCACAATGTGCTGTTTGTCAAAAGTCCAAGGCATCTTTCCATCAAGGATTCTACACACCATTACCAGTGCCAGAAGCTCCTTGGGATGATATTTCTATGGATTTTATAGTGGGGTTTCCTAGAACTGCAAGGCAAAAGTATGCTATAATGGTTGTGGTTGAAAGGTTTTCGAAGATGGCTCACTTCATACCTTGCCACAAGACTGATGATGCTGTCAATGTTGCAGAATTGTATTTTCGAGACATTGTTAGGTTACATGGAGTTTCGAAAACAATTGTCAATGATAGAGACACGAAATTCATGATCTATTTCTGGAAATCATTGTGGCGTTTGATAGGGACAAAATTGCTCTTCAGTACTTCTTATCATCCACAAACAGATGGTCAAACTGAGGTCACAAATAGAACCCTAGGTGTTCGACTTCGTGGTTTAGTAAGTAAGACACAAAAAGATTGGGACATGAAGTTAGCTAATATAGAATTTGCTTATAATCGTTCACCTACATATGCAACTAAACATTCACCTTTTGAAGTTGTTTATGGAATCAATCCTAAGCTACCTATTGATTTCGTGGCTATTCCTAAAGGTGAGCTCGTTCACAAAGATGCTTTAGCTAAAATTGAATACATGTAGAAATTACATGCACAGGTTAGAGAAAGAATTGAGCATGTGAATGATATCTACAAAACAAGAGCTAACAAGCATAAAACCAAACACACATACAAAGAAGGAGATTTTGTATGGTTACATCTAAGAAAGGAAAGATTTCCTAATCAACGGAAAAACATACTAATGCCTAGGTGTAATGAACCATTCAAAATCGTCAGCACGATCGGGGACAATGCATATAAACTCGAATTGCCAGGTAGGTGTGATGGACCATTCAAAATCGTGAGCACGATCGGGGACAATGCATATAAACTCGAATTGCCAGGTGAATATGGTGTGCATGCCACGTTCAACATTGGTGATTTGTCTCCTTATGTTCCTGATGATCAACTTTGAGGTTTGAGGACAAACTCTTATGAAGAAGAGGAGGATGATACGAAACAAGATGATAACTTCGAAGGTTTGCTGATGGCTTCTAAAGATGATGCAAGTATGGGGGAAATAATGGCTTATGGGGGTTCGAGGATTTTGGGACCTTCAAAGACATCATCATGGGTGTGTATGGTGACACACGAAAATACTTGATCATTGAAGAAAAGGAAAGAATGGTGGAATTAGGGGAATAAGATGGTTTTGCCTATGAGTTTTTCCCACTTCACTTGATAGGGTTTTCTCATTTTTAGGCATTGAGTCTTTTAATTCTTGAAGTGTCTTAATCATAATTTATAGCCTTATACACATGGAGAATGACTTCTTGAAGGTTTCTTAATTAAAAGATTGTATCTTGAAAGGTTTCTTGAAGATTTGAAGAAAAACGTACAAAATGGCGCAAAATTGGACGATCTTGAGCGGCGTCAATTTTGACGATTTTTGTTGAGTTTGGGTAAATCTGATTTTTGTGTAAATTTGGTTGTAATTTGTTGATTATATTGATTAGCAAGGTAAGAATAGGTTTTTTAGGATATTTTTCAAATTAGATAGAGTTTGTTAGGATATTTAGCAAGTTGCATGTCATGCAGTGATGATGTGGGATTCTTATCTTGTGAGTCATTGATGAGTCACTAGATTAGGGTGAATTTTCCTAATGTTATACGTGTAAATTTAGCTTAGTTTAGTTAGGTGATATACGTGTTTTATGTTGTGTTTTCCCCTCATTTTCGGTTGATTCTTGAGCTAAATAGTTCCGTTTGTGGCCTTGTTTTGATTAAATATCGTCTTTCGATGTTAAGTTATGTTTTGGAACGATTTTAGCATCTTTAGTTGACTTTTAGAACCTTTATCAATTATTGTCTTTCGGTTATTAAGGGTGGTTTTCGGTTTTGTTTTACATGTTACAGGAGCGTAATAGAGAGTTATGAAGTCATTGGAGGCTAAAATGAGTCAAAAAGCACTTGCCTCAGGATGCGTGCCAAGTCACGAAAAGTCACGAACGAGATTCGAAAGATCGAGCGAAGAAATAAGCTAGATCGTCAAAAATGTTGCTCAACTTGGTTCATGCGGGCGCAGCCCTTTAATCCCCATTTAAACTATGTGCCCACAACATAGATCAGAAGTATCAGAACTCACTCAATATTCACCATGAGGGCGCAGGCAATAAACTACATTTGACCTACGCGGGGGCACGTAGCACGGATTTTGATCCGTTCGGCTTTTCTTCGCGGTTTTTACTCGTGGGTTTTATTTTAATAAAACCTAAATACTATATATACTCGATGTAAAGGTGGCACGACCCTAACTAGTTTTTATGATATTTTTAAACCTAGGAATCCAAAAACCATTATTCTCTATAGAATTTTAGTATTGATTAATTTGTTCAACAATTAAAGCTTTCAATTAATGCAATTCAATAATTATTTTGGTAATCTCTTTCCTTATGCTTTTTAATTCCTTTAATTTCATGAATCTCCTTAGTTTCTTTGTTTTTAGTTTAGATTAAATAGTTTTGCTATTTTGATTCTTAAATTTAGTTTTATTAGTAACTAATTTAGTTTTAATTCTAGTTTTAATTAGTTTTTGTTCATGATCATGTTGTTTAATTTTGATTTTGTTTTTGTTCCCTTAATAATGAGTGCGTAGTCTTTTTGTCTAGGGTTAGGGGATCTATGATCATGGTGTGAATTTAATTTATGTTCTCTAATTAGTTCTTGGCTTTTAATTGAATTCCTAGTATTGTTCTTTATCGATTGCAATTAAATTGTGGCCAGATTTAGTTGTAAGTTAGGTTATTGTCGAAATCGAGGCCGAGAGGTAAGATTACAACAATTAGACCACTGAATAATAGGCAAAAACGAATTTATGCAAGCGAGAGCCGGTAAAGGAGTTTTGAGGGAGTCTAAGTTCGAGAGAATTAGTGAGCCCTAGTTCAATGAATGCCAATGAATTGATTAGTGAGTGTTAATTGAGTTTGCTGATTGCTCATAGTGAACCAATAGCCCTAGGTTTCCATTATAAGAGTTTAATCAATAATTTCCCGTCATTTCCTTAGTTTCAGTTTTAGTCTTCTTAGTTTTAGTAATCATTTACCGAATTTTCCAACAAGGCCCCTTACTCACTTTATGCTTTTTAGAACTAGTAGAATTTAATAGCTTCCCTGAGGATTCGATCCCTACTTCCCTAGCTATATTAGTTAGAGTTGTTCGGTTATTTTTGAGAGGTGCGCGATAGCCTGTTCAAATTTTGGCGCCGTTGCCAGGGAGGTAATTTTTAATTCTATTAGTCGGGTTTAAAGTGTTTTATTTTCGGTTTTATTTTCGTTTTATTTTCGGTTTTATTTCCTCACCTCTAGGAACTTTCATGTTCTTTGAGGTAGTTCTCATTTCGGTTTCGAGTTTCGATGTTGTGCAGGTATTTGGTTGTAAGCCGGTTTGGATTGATCCTGGACCGGAAAGATCGTTGCATAAGAGGAGTCGTAGAAGGAAGTGGAGATCACAAAGAGTTATTCTCTCCGAATGAACACTTGTTGATTTAACACAATTATTTGCTGAGTTGAATATTTCCGATAGTTCAGATAAGGAAGAGATGGCAGAATCACAGTTCAACGAAAACAACCAACCATGGAATGATGCACCGCCGCCGCCGCCGCCACCAGCAAGGTCCTTAAAAGACTATTCTCAGCCGAGTTCTACAACAGTGGGAGGTGGTTACCGAGTTCCTGATATAGAGGCCCTAAATTTTGAATTGAAGCCAGCTTTGGTGAACATGGTTGAAAGGAATCAGTTTGCAGGCACAATGAAGGAAGATCCGAACTTACATTTGAATAACTTTATTTAGTACTGCAATACAATCAAGCAAGTTGGTGTATCTCAAGATTACATACGACGTACGATGTTTCCATTTTCATTAAAGGAGAAAGCTCGATCTTGGTTGAATGGTTTGACCATGGATACTATTAATAGTTGGGATGACTTGGCTCTTGCTTTTCAAAGGAAGTACTATCCTCCGGAGAGAACTGCACAACTTAGGAGTCAAATTACGAATTTTAACCAAGAAACAGATGAAACTCTTTATGATGCATGGGAGAGATTTAAGGATTTGTTGAGAATGTGCCCTCATCATGGACTTGAGAAGTGGTTTTTAGTGCAATCATTCTATAATGGCTTAGGTAATGAGAATAGAACTTTGCTTGATTCCGCTGCTAGTGGTCGATTTATGAACCAAGAAGTCAATGATGCTTATGATCTAATTGAGGAGATTGCCATCCATAATTCTCAATTTGGTAATCCTAGAGGACATGCTAAAAGAGGAGGAAAACATGTGATAGATGACAAATATGAGAGTTTGGCTTCACAAATCAATGCAATCCATGAGAAGCTAGACAAGATCAACACACCATCCTGCAATCCAATGACGTTAGCTGCAATGGCTGCACTTTCGGGAGCTACAGATGTCTTTGGTGATTTATGTGGTTCTTTTGGGCATAGTATGCAAGCATGTCATAGTTCTATGGAGCAAGTATGTGCATTTCAAGCTTACAAGAATAACCCATTTTCTAACACATACAATCCTGGTTGAAAAGATCATCCATACTTCTCCTACAAGAATACTAGCAATGTTCAAAATCCGCAGCAGCAGCCACATTTTGCACCACAGCAGCAACAGCGGGTTCAACGGTTTGCTCCACCTCAACCACTGGGTTTCGGTAGACCACCACCTCCAGCACCACTCCCAGCACCTCCACAGCCAACTAGCAATGAGATTTCGGAATTGAAGAACATGATGATGCAGATGCAAAAAGGCATGGAAGCTATGAAGCCCACAATCGACAATTGGAGACTCAAGTAGCCCAAATTGCTCAATCATCAGCTCAAAGGCAACAAAGCCAAATTCCTCCTCAACCTGCTCCATCAAATGCTTTATCCAGCAACCCACCTCGTGATCATTGCAGTTCCATTGCAACAAGGAGCGGTACTTAATATGAAGGTCCTAGAATGCATGATGATGATGCTAACAAGGTTGCAGATGGAACAAAGAAGACTAGTTCGGTTGTTATTGAAGACCTTGAGGAAGTAGCTGCAGAGAAGGAGAATGAACTCTCAAAGGAGAATGAAGCACCAAGGAAGCAAGCTCCAGCTGCAGATTCATTTATCGATATAATTCCTCCCTCACAGGTGTCGTTACCCTTTCCGAACAGGGTAACTAGGAGTAAGAACGATAATCACTTTCGTAAATTCCTTGAAACAGTTAAAAATTTGCAAGTCACTATGCCTTTCACTGATTTAATTACTCAAGTGCCTACTTACACTAAATTTTTAAAAGATATTTTGAGTAGGAAACGTGAGTCGAATGTAACAGAGACAGTTGCACTCATCGAGGAGTGCAATGCGGTCCTTCAAAATAAATCTCCTCCTAAGTTGAAAGATCCAGGCAGTTTTTCAGTTCCATGAAATATATGTCCTTTATTTATTGATAAGGCTCCATGTGATTTAGGAGTTAGTGTAAGTGTGATGCCCTTATCAATTTGCAGGAAGCTTGACATGGGAGAGCTTAAATTTACTAATGTTACTTTGCAAATGGCGGATAGAACTGTAAAATACCCTAAGGGTGTTTTAGAAGATGTACCTGTTAGAGTAGGAAAATTTTTCATTCCAATTGATTTTGTTGTCCTTGATATTGATGAGGATGCTCATATCCCTATCATTCTAGGTAGACCTTTCTTACATAATGCAGGTGCCGTCATTGATGTTAAAAATGGAAGTTTAACCCTTTCTGTAGGGGATGATAAAGTGACATTTTAATTTTAATAATGCAATGAAAAATCCCATGTTAGAACAGCCATGCAATACAGTTTACACTTTTAATGAGATTGTTCATAATGACTTGCCTCGATCCCCTAATAAGGATGTTATGGAGGCCTCTCTGTGTTTGGATTCTATTGCAGGTGATAATAATGAGATATATCAGGATCCAAAGAAATAGAAATCGCGCCCTAAGAAGCGTCGGAAGCCTCGAAAGTCCTCCTCACATGCTTGTGAAGTGAAGAAAACAAATTATGAGGTTCCTAGCAATGAACATGGGGTGTTTGAACAAACAATAACCCCAAATTGCTTTGGGTGTTTAACTACATGGGGCTCACATTCACTCTTTGATCCACCTTGAGGTAAGGTAATTACGGTCAAGCTAATGACCTTAAACAAGCGGTTTGCGGGAGGCAGCCTGTAGGTTAGTAGTTTCTTTCTTCCTCTAGCAATGAGGACATTGCTAAGTTCGGCTTGGGGGTTGGGGGAGGTAAGTATTATATTGCTTTAATTTCCTATTTTATTAGTTAGTTTTATTGCTTTATTAGCTTAGTTTTATTTCTTTCTTAGGAGCGTTGCATGGTTTATACCATTCGTTAGGAATGGGAGTTTACATGTGACCAAAAAGATTGTATTGTTTTCTTAGGTTTGATTTTAGAGAGGTTTGGCTTAATGGATTATTCGTGTCCCAGTTAAGTTTTATTGCTGGAATTGACTACTTCTGTACCCCTTGTGCTTATTTTGAAAACTTTATAACTCTTGACTGCAGATGGACCCACATGTGTGATTANTGGATCCACATGTGTGATTTGTTGGCTATGACTTGAATTTGATTGCTTGATTTCCTTTTATTGGTCAACTTTTCTCAACCTTGCTTGGGTCTTGGACTTGAACTGTGTTAACGGGAGGATTTGAGCCACTTTTTAATATAAATTCATTCATATATTCCTTTCATGTGCGCTTAGTTCCTGGTGCAATTATGATCTTGGGTTTCACTTTGGATTCTAGTAACTTTAATTATGGATTTTGTGTATGTTGCGCATGATAAAAGCCCTTCATTTCTTCTTTTGAGCTTCAGAGTTTCATTTCCCACATTTATATTTTCCCTTGATCCCATGTTTTGAGCTTTTATCCCTTTCATTTGTATTTTAGCCACATTACAAGCCTATTAGCCCTGTTACATAATGCATTATATGCCCAAACTTGGTTTGGGGGAGTTGAAGTAGTTGTGGTGTTGTTAAAATAAAGTTTTGAAGGGTGTCATGGAGGATTGATGGTGAAATAGTTGGAAATGTTATTGTTGAAAGTTAAATTATAATGTTTCACATATAAGGCTCTGCATACCAATGTCTAGGCTGTTGTAGTTAATTAAAAAGTCATATTTTATTCATGGCCTAGTTATGTATGTGTGGTGATTATGTTTATTGTTTATTGAATTTTAAGCAAAAACAAATCATTAAGAGTCGTGAAACCATGATCTATTATGCATGAAAAATAAAGTGAAAAAAAAATTTATGAAAGCATAATAAAGTTGAAAAAATGAAAAAAAAAAAGATGAAATAAAAAGAAAGAAGTTTAAAGTTTGTGAAGTAGTGGTTGATGATTGAATTATGAGATTTATGGTGTTGATGTGAAAAATAAAGAAAAGTTTGGTTAGATTTGGTTGAATTGGCTGTTGGAGAATGTTGATGATTTTCCTGGATTTTATATGCGTATACCCCGCATTCCACCACATTATCCCAAATTTTTATCCTACCCATCACCCTAGCCACATTACAAGCTTATAAAAGTCCTTTTTAATCTTCGTGCACATGCTATGGTTATTGTGAAGTGAATCCTTTGTCAAGGTCGTAGAGTATTAATTGCATTCCGAGTCAACATCTAGGATGAGTGGATACCCTCAAACACTTGCATGAGGTGTGAGATGTGGGTTCCGGGTTCTTAAAATTGCATTTAAACACATTTTGCATTGCATTCCATATTTGGTTGGGAGGTGAGGGTTAGAGCTTCATTGTTATAAGCTCATCATTAATTGTGTGGAGTGACAAGCTGTGAGCTACTCTAGTCATCAATTCATTAAATTTGCTTGGTTGGTTTTGTTTGACCCGTATTTAGGAAGGCCGGTAATTGGATGCTTAATTGGCCGGCTTTGATCCATGTGTCTTCGGATGTTCTCTTGAGTTATGATGCTTATATTGTTTTTTTGGGGTGTAGTCAATTTCATTGTGTTTTTCTCCGGACGAACAAAGGTTTGGTTTGGGGGAATTTGATATACGTGTTTTATGTTGTATTTTTCCCTCATTTTCGGTTGATTCTTGTGCTAAACAGTTAAGTTTGTGGCCTTCTTTTCATTAAATATTGTCTTTCGATGTTAAGTTATATTTTGGAACGGTTTTAGCGTCTTTAGTTGACTTTTATATGTTACAGGAGCGTAATAGAGAGTTATGAAGTCATTGGAGGCTAAAACGAGTCAAAAAGCACTTGCCTCAAGATGCGTGCCAAGTCACGAACGAGATTCGAAGAATCGAGCGAAGAAATAAGCGAGATTGTCAAAATGTTGCTCAACTTGGTTCATGCGGGCGCACCCCTTTAATCCCCATTTAAACTATGCGCCCACAACATAGATCAGAAGTATCATAACTCACTCAATATTCACCATGCGGGCGCAGGCAACAAACTACATTTGACCTATGCGGGGGCACGTAGCACGGATTTTGATCCGCTCGGCTTTTCTTCGCGGTTTTTGCTCGTGGGTTTTATTTTAATAAAACCTAAATACTATATATACTCGATGT
Organism: Suaeda aralocaspica; assembly: GCA_016808085.1. Taxonomy (NCBI): domain Eukaryota; kingdom Viridiplantae; phylum Streptophyta; class Magnoliopsida; order Caryophyllales; family Amaranthaceae; genus Suaeda; species Suaeda aralocaspica. The sequence continues at coordinate 472,230 of PYUH01003985.1, read as the reverse complement.
AAAGGGAGCACGACCCTAACTAGTTTTTATGATATTTTTAAACCTAGGAATCCAAAAACCATTATTCTCTATAGAATTTTAGTATTGATTAATTTGTTCAACAATTAAAGCTTTCAATTAATGCAATTCAATAATTATTTTGGTAATCTCTTTCCTTATGCTTTTTAATTCCTTTAATTTCATGAATCTCTTTAGTTTCTTTGTTTCTAGTTTAGATTAATTAGTTTTGCTATTTTGATTCTTAAATTTAGTTTTATTAGTAACTAATTTAGTTTTAATTCTAGTTTTAATTAGTTTTTGTTCATGATCATGTTGTTTAATTTTGATTTTGTTTTTGTTCCCTTAATTATGAGTGAGTAGTCTTTTTGTCTAAGGTTAGGGGATCTACGATCATGGTGTGAATTTAATTTATGTTCTCTAATTAGTTCTTGGCTTTTAATTGAATTCCTAGTATTGATTTCTATCGATTACAATTAAATTGTGGCCAGATTAAGTTGCATGTTAGGTTATTGTCGAAATCGAGGCCGAGAGGTAAGATTACCACAATTAGACCACTAAATAATAGGCAAAAACGAATTTATGCAAGCGAGAGCCGATAAAGCAGTTTTGAGGGAGTCTAAGTTCGAGAGAATTAGTAAGCCCTAGTTCAATGAATGCCAATGAATTGATTAGTGAGTGTTAATTGAGTTTGCTGATTGATCATAGTGAACCGATAGCCCTAGGTTTCCATTATAAGAGTTTAATCAATAATTTCACGTCATTTCCTTAATTTCAGTTTTAGTCTTCTTAGTTTTAGTAATCATTTACCGAATTTTCCACCAAGGCCCCTTACACACTTTAGGCTTTTTAGAACTAGTAGAATTTAATAGCTTCCCTGATGATTTGATCCCTACTTCCCTAGCTATATTAGTTAGAGTTGTTCGGTTATTTTTGAGAGGTGCGCGATAACCTGTTCATTAGGATTTGTTCATGATTATGACTTTAAATAATCTCAACATTAGCTTGTAAAAATAAAGATTAGTGAATACAATAAACATTGATTGTTTAAAGTTTGATTGTTTTCTACAAAACAAACCAAAACCGAAAGTGAGGAAATTTTCGAGTGTGTGGAAATTTTCGAACTTCTTAAAAGAGTTGGTGCTCAGGCTTTAGTCTCTTGTGAGGATAATTTTAGGAATTGAGGATGCTTAGCTTTAATCAATTCATAAAATTATTCGACTTAGATTGATTTTCTTGGTGCTTGGCTTTAGAGAAAACCGAACTAATGACTTATCCTTGTGAGTGACGATTTTCTTATCAACATTCACATCAGTATCAAATGTGGGTTTGTTGTAGGTTAATCAAAAGGTAGGTCTTTTAAAAGCGGACAGAGAAAAGGTGGATTTTTTTGTATGAATTTTTTCCTTTTATAAATTATTTTAATCTGAGCATGGCTCGGGATTTATCTAGTATATGAAATATATATATGCAATATGCAACATGCAACATGCAACATGCATCATGTATGTGATATGATATTATGAAATAATTGTAAGATAAATTATTATAATCTTGTAATTAAAAAAAAGACAATGTTTTTTAATTACAAATTTTAACCAAGTGACATGTTAAATTTATATAACCCAATACACAATTACATACACTTAGTAGCATTCAATTATGCTCTCTATATAGAAATTCCACAAAGACAAATATACAACTACTTTTTGCAAAATTAATCAATTGTTAGTGGATAAATTTAAATTAAGAATGTAGATGGGTTGAACCATTGAAGTGTACTTCGTCTTGCTTTGCACAATTTAATGTGGTTACAATTTCCAAAAATTAATTTGTTTAGAAGAAATTCAATTAGGGGTGAAACTAATTCGGTTTAAAACCAAAAACCATACCGCACCAAACCATTTTTAAATTATGGTTCGGTCTTTTTATAATTCTGGTGCGGTTTGGAGCGAAATTTTTTAAAAATTCGGTGTTCGGTTTGGAGTTGGTGCGGAGAACTAGAAACCGAACTCCAAACCGTACACCAAACCGTATAAAAGCATAAATTATATCAAGGGCTTAAGGCCCAAAAATGAATAAAACCCTAAAAATATAAATGGGGTTAGTGACTCTATTTCAATCTCCTTTAGACTCTCTTTAAATCCTATTCATCAAAAAAAAAAAAGGGCTCTCTTTAAGTCCCATGTTCCTTATGTTCTTCATTTTTCGCCATTTGTAGTTCTTTCTTTTTTAATTTCTTTCTTTTGCATTCTCTAGCCAAATACCTCAATCCCCCAAAGTCATTATTCTTTTTCATTATTTGTTCTACAGTCCTTGTTCTTTTGCGTCATTTCTTTCACTCCTTAACACATCGATCTTCAATCAATTGATTCAACACTTATCTAGTATTATTGAAATTTTAAACTCACTAACTTGGTGTTATTTTAAAGGATGATGTAAACTACTACTAGTAGCCCTAATATTTAACTTCTCTTTGTTTCTAATTTGTTATTGTGGAACATAAATTTTAAACTAGTTTGAACGTAAGGCATTATACCAAGATTCAAGATCGAATTTTCTAGATTTCTGATAAACAATTAAGTATGACTAGAAATTTGGTTTGGTTTGGATCCAAAACCCAAACACCGAATTTTTTTGGTCTGTTTTGGTTTGGACTGAAATTTAGATTGGTTTGGATTGGAGTGGAAATTCATAAACCGAAATAATATGGTTTGGATTTGGAGTTTGCTATAATCCAAACCGTACACCAAACTTTCACCCCTAAATTCAATATTCATCCCAGTATAACTGAAGATGTCACAGTTAGAACTTTAAAGTGTTGTATCAAGGAAATATTAATTTGAAGAGAAAATTTTATTTTATTTTGAGGAAAAAATTTAGGAGTAAATGTTATGTATTGTTTAATTAATCATAAAGTAATTTAAGGTAATTTTTTGGTTTTCCCTTATTAATTAATTATTTAGTTTTGTTTTGATTTAATTTATTTGAATCATTTTTTGGCAACAACATTATTTATTTTAATTTTGATTGTTTAATTTAAATTTTGAAGTTAATCAATTTAATTTTTTAGCGGGTTAATTGTTATGCATTGGTTAATTAATTATAGAAACATTTAAAGTAATTTTGTTTAATTTAATTTATTTAAATCAATTTTTGGGGGTTATCCACCAAACAAATGATTTAATATTTTGGTGCTTGAATTCTTTAGGCAGATAAATTTAATTGTAAAACGTAGCTTGTTGATAATCCTGATCCAAACTAAATTTATGATAGTGATAAATAAGAGACAATTAGTCTACCCTACACTCATCGTATACATCTTTGTATAGGTTTCCATCAAAATTTTTAACATTCGGAATATTCCTCTTGATGTTTAGATTTTAACATAGTGATTTTCAATAAAATTATAATGTAAATATTTGTTTTTTTATTTTCAAAGTTTTAATATTCGGAATCTCACTCTTATCTTTTACTCTTGTACAATCCATATTCATAAACTTATTAAGGATATTCACCTTCCAAACTATAATTTAAATAAATATTTATTTTATTTTAAAACTTACAAAATTTAAGATTTTGCTCCTGATGTTCAATTTCATATGATCAATATTCATAATTTTAGTCTAGATGTTCACTTCTCAAAATATAAATTAAATATATACTTGTTTTCTAGTTTTAAAACTTCCCACAGTCAACATTTACTTTTGATGTTTAATTTTTTATAGTCAATATTTATAATTTTACTTTGCATATTCACTTCCCAAATTATAATCTATATATTTTCTTTCTTAGTGAAAACTTTTAATATGTAAAATCGGCACTGAACATTACTCATTGAAAGCTAAATATAGTATTTGAAAAGCTAAACATTACATTTCAAAAATTAAACATTTTATTTGATCTGAAAAACTATTTGAAATAAAATGTTTTGTTTTAATATTTAGTGGCCTGGTCTTACCAAATGCACTTGAAAGACGGTCTTATTTGGTAAGACCATTAAATATTTATACAAAAATATACTAATTAAATTGAAAAACACAATAGTTAAGAAAATGTACATATAGTAGAGGTCTTATCGTAAAACAATCTTAAGGTGTTAAATTAGATTAAAATCTATATGTCAAATAAAAATAAGTATAATATGACTAAGTGAAATTATTTTTCGGATTTGAAGGAAACAAATATTATTTGTTAGATAAGACAAATCAACTTTTTAAAAAAAACTGTTGTAGTAGCTCGTGCATCGCACTAGTTTCAATACTTGTACGTATTAAATATAGTAAATAATTTCTATTTTAAAATTTGCAAATCAAATAATTTTGATTACTTTTGTAGGATATATATATATATATATATATATAAAGGGGTACTTCATTGACAGCATTTTCATTAACGATGAAAATTTTATTTTAAAAGTATATGTACCACTTTAATCTTAATATGTACCCCTTTATACCTTATAAGTACCCTTTGTGTGTGTGTGTATGCGCGTGTGTGTATATATATATATATATATATATATAGGAAGAGGATCATGTGAAAGTTGTTTTTTCTCCGTAAAAACCGGTGCATTAGAGGTATAAAAGGGTAAACGTAATTTGTTAATGACATTCATTTTCATAAATAATAATTTTTTTTACTATAAAAATGTTTGTACCCCTTTTAATATTACATGTACCATTTTGTGGTACATATAAGGCCTAAAGGGTTACATATTAAGATTAAAGTACTACAAGTACATTTACAATAAAATTTTCATTACACATGAAAATTTCATTAATGAAATACGTGTTCTTCTTTATACCTCTAATGTACCCTTTTGTTTACGGTCAAAACAGTTTTCACATGATCCTCTTGTTATATAGTATATGTTTGCTTAGTTTTATAAACATTAAGAACATTTTAGGAGCAATATATATAGTGATCACATGGATATGTGAAGAATTTCTCAAACCTTGGGGATACCTGGTCCTAAGGAAATAGTCTTAATGAGTTGCATGATACAGAATACTAACCTCTTGAGTATTTGCTCATTTGTACGGTGACCAACAGGCTCACATATACCACTTGCCAAATTCACCTTTGTCACTTGTTTTTTAAGCAATTCTTCTGCAACTGTCACTAGATTATCCAAGTTTTCCTTTGTTGCAATATCAACTGATGATAAATCGCCGAATAATGTGTCATCCTACATGTAATATTATTTTGGAATGAAATCAGCTTTGAAATTATGATATCTATTTATTTGTTTCCAATATAAAACTGTTTCATAAAATAGTACGTCTTTATCTGCTTCTGTTTTTAATGCAACACGAACAATAGTAAGTACGTTGTTATCATTATATATAAAATTGGCATTTTTAACTACAATGAAACAATTATTCCGCACGCTTCAAAATAATGTATAAAGGTCAAAACGATCTCATACGGTAGATAATTTTCAATAAGTTCTAATAGTGAAGGTCATTTATTGCTTATTAGGTCACCATTATTAAAATCCAGTAAAAGCATGTTTCAAGATGGAATAAAACAATGCACAAGACAATATAAAAGATCCAAATGGGGAAAGTGCAAAATTATTATGGAACAAAGGAAGTGTAATTGTATAGGTCATTTAACGAACGATTACCTGGATTCTAATGTAATTCTTGTCGCAATCGAGAGCCTTGAAGACGGTTTCAAGATGAAAATCAACCATATCACCACTTGCTTGTGAAAAGACATCAATCAAAGGAGAAGATCCATCGTTGGTAAGCCACCCTAATAAACCCCACTTTGCTGCTATCTCCGCACTATATTTCTCTTCACATTTTTGTGTTCCGGTTCCTAAGGACAAAACTAAATATCTTTTATAATCTGATGGTTTTATTGGATAGAAATCAGGACTCCCATGATAAATTTCGTTTGACACTTCATTAATAGCTGCTAGTGCCTGCAATTCATACAATAAACCCATGTTGTTCTGTACATATATAAATGTCATATGATATTTATGACAGAGATAAACAAAAATAGCAAATACAAGATAACTAATACCAAGTTTTTTAAAATTACAACCTTTGTGGACAAGATCTAATAAAGATGAATAATAGTTTCGCATCGTTGTTCTACGCAACACATTAGAAGGGAGTAATTTTGTTTGCTATAGTTTTAAAATTGAAGAAAATTAAATTTGATTAATTGTAACTGCTATATTGACATCTATACATATGTTCATCAACAAATCAATTATAATCTCTAGCTAAAACAACATAGCCCTAAACTCTCATAAAAAGAGAGGGGAAACCAATCAATTATGATGATAGTGGTGATTGATGATAAATGGGGAGGAAAGAGACTTAAGTGGGGAATATAAGACATAGGGGAAATAAAGTAATTAAAAAATGAATTTAGGAGAAAACTAAATAAAAGTGGGAACTGCACAATGTCGAATATTACAACGGAATTCAACATGAGGTAGTGATAGCTACACTATTTGCTTTTATTAGGTAGTTTCGTAACTAATAAATTTATTAGGTATTTTAGTACAAAAGCTAACTTCTATATGTAGATTTCAAAAATTTTGGCCAATTAAAGAATAGTATATGTACCCACTCATGATAAGATAAATAGTGAAATCGACAATAGGATTTAAGTGTATCTATATATTCAAGCATGATTTGATCACCAACAACCATATGTGCAATAATCACAACACTTCCAAGTATAATTCAAGACATATATATATATATATAGCTCATGATTTAACCAATTATACAACGGCCAAGTAGAGGCCATTAAACATTGGTGAGCCGAATGAGTTTTTCAAACTGATACACTCATACACATACCTTCGCATCCGATTCCAAGACTGTTTCCTGATGTTAAAAATAGGGGATGAACAAGGGAACATGATATACCACTCCAAGGCACGGAAACTACGTTTTCCTATTAGTTTAATTTTACCCCTCTAAGGATCACCTGGTTTGCACGAAATAACTAATGAGATACAATGGAGAAAGCAATTTACTTTGATGATCTTCAAACTAAATTTAGAAAGAAACTTGTGAATTTGTTTATGTAAACACTCATACTTTATTTGTGCAGAAAACAAAGAATGAGAAAGCAATTTACTCTGATGGTCTTCAAACTAAATTTAGAAAGAAACTTGTGAATTTGTTTGTATAAGCACCCATACTCTATTTCTACAGAAAACAGAGAATGAGAAAGCAAGCTTATATAGAGTAGCATTACCAAGTAACTTCTCCAACATATGAATAACCAAGTTAAATTAATGTCCTTGGTGACTCAAGGAAGTTTTCATTCTCATATTCATGAGAATATACAAAATATACACATCACTTAATTTGGATAGAAAACAACCCGGAATATACAAAACATGCACATCACTTAATTTGGATAGAAAACAATCCAAATGAAATAATGTTGTAAAACATAATATTTTTTCCTTCATCAAACTTTCATATGTTCAAAACCCATTTATCATAAATGTTCCAACAATCCTACTCACAATTATGTATAAATGTTGAAAGGCTTTAGCTTGCTAATGATCATAAACAATCATGCTCGTGCATAATGGAAATGTCTTAAGATTAAATATCCACTTAGTATATGTATACTTTACAACAATTCCAATTGTAATGATAGACAAAGCTTTGAATCATACAATCACTACAAATTATTGAAGATAGAATACACACTTGCACAACAAGGTTCTTAAACCCTCTACACCTTCGAAGCCATGGTGTTCATACCCATTCATGAGTGTTCCAAGCAAAGCCTAGTACTTGGTCAAGCAGCTAAACTTCTAGCTCATATAGGCAAATCTTTCAAACATGCTCCTGAAATTGAGCACTTATCAAAGATTTATTAAGAAAATTAATTCAACCTCCTTTAACATTGCAGATAATAGCAGTAACCTCGGAATGAAATAACAAGTGCTCCCAACCATCAAGAGAAATACTGTCCTCATTGAATTTGAGATCTAGCGTTGTATTAGACGTCAAATCGAGTTTTCTTTCACTTTAGGTTTTTCAATAGGTTGTAGACCCATCCCTTTATTCATTTTGCTCAAAAATTCTCTTGCCAACGACTTTGTAAATGAATCTGCCATGTTCAAATTTGACCGAACAAAATTAACCATTATGGAACCATGCATAATCATCTCACGAAAATAGCTATGTCTAACTCCAATGTGCCTTGATTTGCCATTGTAGACTTTGCTATATGCTTAAGCAATTGTTGATGCACTAGCATAATGTATAGGAAGAGGTGACATAGGTTTCACCTATAAGTCAACCACACTCAACACATTCCTTAGCCATTCTGCTCCTTTGCAACATGAAGCTAATGCTATGAATTCCGATGGCATAGTGCAATCAGTGATACATGTTTGTTTCTTAGATGCCCATGGGATGGTACCTCCTCCAAGAAGAAACACCCATCCACTAGTAGATGAATAGTCTTCCTTACTAGCATCAGAATATCCCTCTAAAATAGAAGGATCGCCGGTATATGTCAAACCAAAATCCATGGTTCTGTTCAAATACCTTAGCACTCCACTTAACGCTTGCCAATGTATCATATTAGTATTACTAGTAAACCTACTTAGCTTTCTAATAGCAAAAGCTACACCTGGACGAGTGCACGTCATAGCATACATCAAACTCCCAAACAAACTCGCATAATCCAATTGATATATTGGTGTACTGCAACTCGAAACTAATTCGATATTAGGGTCCATCGAAGTAGCAAAATGAGTTGAGGTTGATTCATAAAACTTCTTAATCAATTTTTCAATGTAATGAGATTGTGATAGAGAAATAGTCCCTTTACCTCTCAATATTCTTATTTCAAGTATAACATCCGCTTTACCCAAGTATTTCATCGAGAAACTTCTTAAGAGAAAAACTTTGGACTTTTCTACTTGCTCTAAATCAGTCCCAAAGATAAGCATATTGTCTGCATAAAAGCAAATTATATCACCTTTACGGTTTTCACCAAATTTACTATATACACACTTATCATACTAATTTATTTTTAAACTATTAGCTAAAACAACTTCATCAAAATTTTGATGCCATTACTTAGGTGCTTGCCGCTTTAGCCCATACAAAGATCTACCCAACTTGCGAACCTTAGCCCATACAAAGATCAATTAGCCCATACTAATTAAAACCTTCACGTTGATTCATGTATACTTCCTCCTCCAATTCGTCATTAAGGTAGGCAGATTTGAAATCCATTTGGTGAATTTCATGACCATGAATTGCCGATAAAGCAATTAATAGTCTAATGGCAGATATTCTTGCTACCGGAGCATATGTGTCAAAGTAATTGATACCATACTTTAGCCTAAAACCTTGGACCACTAAACGGGTCTTGTGTTTTATGATGGTTCCATCGATTCTTCTTTTTGTAACGTTAATCCATTTACAACCAAATTGTTTGCAACTAAGGGATAAGTCTGACAAAATCCAAGTATTGTTTCCCATTATTGAATCCATTTCATCATTTACAGCCTCCTTCCATAAGGCATAATCATGACACTTTATAGCCTCATGAAAGGTTTTCGGATCCTCCTCCATATGGTAACAACATGAAGTTTCAATCTCTATAGAATCCCTTAACCCTTCAACTAAGTATAGTTGAAAATCTGGTCCAAAAAATTTCTCTTTTCTAATACTTTTTCTTTTCCTAATTTCTGGTGTTGTAGTTTCATGATCCTTTTGAATATCATCTACAACATCGGAACTAGTACTATGTATCATGTCCTTTCGCATCGGAATTGAAGAGAAATGAGTCTCATCAAAAATTGCATCCCTTGACTCAATCACCTTATGAATAGCAACAAAGTCATTGGGTTCAATGACATAAAACCTATAGGCTTTGCTATGTTCAGCATAACCGATAAAGATGCAACCAATTCCTTTTTCACCCAACGTGTTACTTTTAGGTTCTGTCAATTTGACAATTGCTCTACATCCCCATAGATTAAGTTAAATGAGATTAGGCTTCCTTTTTTTTTACCAAATTTCATATGGGTAGTCTAATTTCTTTTATTCAGAACTCGATTCAAGACATAACAAGCTGTAAGCATAGCTTCACCCCAAAAATAGTCACTAAGACCCAAATTAGAAAGCATGGAATTAACCATTTCTATTTAAGTCTGATTTTTCCTTTCCACAATACCATTACTTTGAGGCGAATTTGGAGTGGTAGTTTCATGAATTACACCAATGGAATCAAAATAACTAGGATCATAATACTCACAACCCCTATCCATCCGAAATCTTCTAATTTTTCCATTAAGTTGTAATACCACTTCAATTTATGTAGATTTTACACTTACCAAGGGCTTCATCTTTAGTTTATAACAAATACAAGTAACAAAAACTTGAAAATTTATCAATAATTGTTACTACATATTTCATGTTACCTAAAGACGGTGTGCTACAAAAATCACCTAAATCACTATGCACCAATTTAAGCAAAATTGTTTGTCTTGTCACTTTAGGATAAGGATTCTTTGTGATTTTATTTAACATACAAGGTTTACACTTCTCTATATTTAATTCAAAAGTGGAATTAATCCCAATTTAGACCTTTCATACAAACGACGATGATGCACATGACATAAATGATTGTACCATAGAGAAGAAACATCAAGCATATAAATAGAATCAACAATGTTATTATCAATATTTAACTTAAACATACCATTGCAATAATATCCTTGTCCTACATACACACCACACTTAGAAAGAAAAAATTTATTTGACTCAAATACCATTCTAAAACGAAAGTTACTCAAGAGACCCTCGGACACTAAATTTTTTCAAACTTGAGGAACAAATACAATATCTCTAAGAGTCGGCGTATTCCTTTTCCCTCGACCGTAAAATCATTCCCCATGTACAAGATTGGCCCATCTTCCAATTCTTGAAAAGATTTGAAAAATGCCTATCTTTGCATACATGCCTAAAGGCTCCTAAATTAATTTGTGAAGAATCATCATCTTGCATAACATTTATCTCTGAAATCATAGCCTTCAATTGTAACTACATGTGCAACATTACCTTGGTTTTGACCAACATTATGTTGATCCTTCTTTGCTTTCCTCTTCTTCCAGTAAGGGTTATTCCTCTTCATGTGTGGATCACTGCATACCTAACATGATAAAGTCTTTTTCTTATTGTTTGCAACTTTTGGTTTAGGATCTTTGTTGGAATTCTATGTCCCACTACACTCACCAACCTCTACCACGTTAATGGTAGACTTTTGGACATTTACTACATTAGCATTAGCATTTGTATCCTTAACCCTATCTTGAACACAAATACTCTCTTCAATATGAAGATGTGTACCCAATTGTTCCATAGTCATGTCTTCCTTCTTATGTTTCAAAGTATTTTATAGTATCCTTCCAAGTAGGCAGTAATTTATCAATGATTGATGCAACCGCAATGGCCTCATCCATCTCCATACCATGTGATTCAATTTGGTTCAAACTATGGTGAATTTCATGAAATTGCTCCATTATAGGCCTATCATTAGTCATTTTAAATGTGTTAAAATTCCTAACAAGAAATTTCTTGCTAGAAGCATCTTCTGCAATATACTTGGCCTCAAGAGAATCAAAAAGTTCCTTTGCACTCTCAATATTTTGGTAAAGATCGAACAAAGTGTCAGAAAAAGTATTGTGGAAGTGACCACGATAAAGGTAACCATCATTTTCCCATTTGGTCCTCCTCCTTGTAATCTCCAAGGGATCTTCTTCTCCATCTTGTGGCATCGGTGGCATCGATGTTGTGAGAACATACACAACATTCAATGTTGTCAGTAAAAGATGCATTTTCTTTTGTCATCTTTGATAACCCACACCTTCAAACTTGTCCGATTTTTGGAAGTTCAAGGCCATGTTCTTGAGTGATGAAGCCCTATCCAAAAATTAAGGAATTTTAAACTAATAGACTGTTAGATATAGGGGATGAACAAGAGAACTGGATATACCACTCCAAGGAACGAAAACTACGTGTTCCTATTAGTTTAATTTCACCCCTCTAAGAATCACCGGGTTTACACGAAATAACTAATGAGATACCATGGAGAAAGCAATTTACTCTGATGATCAAAGTAAATTTAGAAAGAAACTTGTGAATGTGTTTATATAAACACTCATACTCTATTTAACAAAATAGAAAGAATGAGAAACCAAGCTTATATAGAGTATTACCAAGTAACTTCTCCAACATATGAATAACCAAGTTAATGTCCTTGGTAACTCAAGGAAGGTTTCAGTCTCATATTCATGGGAATATACAAAACATACAAATTACTTAATGTGGATAGAAAATAACCCAAGTGATCAAATAATGTTGTAAAACGTAATATTACTTCCTTCAACAAACTTTCATATGTTCAAAACCCATTTAACATAAATATTCCAACAATTGACTGGGACAAGGGTCATCTCTTGGTATTTTGATTGCAAATAAGTGGGTGCATGAGCACTTACCCTTAAGTCTCATTTGAGGAACCTACTTCTAACAAGATCATTACTTCCTGTACTTATCTTAATTATTTGACAAGATTGTCACTACAGATTCAAAATATGATTCTTAACCCGGGCATGGGTCAAAATTTTTTTCTCTTAATAAGAATATTTTGGTGTGTGAGAAATTTTCCAAAAAGTCTCATTGGCGACCCTTAATTCTAATAAGAACATTGCTTCCCATACTCTATTCTAATTCATTTGCCAAAATGCGCTCAAAAAGCACTAGTAACTAGTAATTGGGTATTTGAAACCCTATGTATGAGTTTTCGGTCATACCCCCACAGTCTAAATGTGCATATATTTTGTAGCGAATATGCGTTTGTTTCATGTTAGATTAAAATACATCAACTTTCATCATATGACATTTTATCATAGTAATAATTTTCTTTTACACTTGTCTTATTTAGTTTTAGTCAAATAACAACTAGAGCTTGCTTACAAAAATATATAGTTATTCATAGCAGAGAAGAATAAGAGGCTATAGAGGTATATTTTTTCAAGAACAAACAAATGTATCAATAAGAAACATTATTTTATGCCAAACATAACAACTAAAAACCAATTACCGGATTGTTGGCTGCTACTCCTCCATCAATTAGATTAAATTCTCGTACTTCTCCCTTTGATCCTTGAGTCTTAAAATAATGAGCTGGAAGATAGGTTGGTGCTGCAGAAGTTCCTATGCATATATCCGACAACCTCGCATTTAAGCAAGGATTTCTCTTTACCTAAAATAATTTTCACATTGTAATAATTCATTAATTGGTAAACTAATATACAATCACTTACTGAACTTATTAGCCAAAATTGAGCATGTTCATTTATGATTCTAACACTCATTTATCACTATTAGACATAATAAAATATAATTAATACTTATTGGAATTGTTACACATAATACTATGTCCTTATTCCAACTTATATGAAGTGTAACTTTTAAAGGGTGAAAATGCAGTGAATGACAATGCACCAAGTAGTTCCATTAATCGAGGGTACGTGTTGACTCATTTAAGTACATGGGTTGACATGACACAATCCATTTATTAAATAGGTTTGTTTAGGATTGGAGTGGTTCAAACTGTTTACGTAAATGACACGACACTAAAATGACATGACATGACACCACACAATTTATAGGCCCATAGATTCATCATTGGCCGACCTTACTTATTGATTATAAAAACAAAGCAATTGTTTCGTTAATTGCTTTCATTAATTTTTGGTATCCATTTAAAATGTAAAAAACTATAATATATACTTCGATAAATTACCTCATAACTTGAAAAGATGACTGGTTGCATATACTTGATATCAAATGTTGGTACCACTATGTTTGTCAATGTTTGATCAAGTCTTGTATCTCCTAACATTTCCTTTGCAATGTCGTGTAGATACTTTCCATCGTATTTGGGGCCTTGAAACGATCTCACCACATTTTTTGCCGAGCCAATCATTGATCTACATGATATGTAATATTGCCCCTCGTTATCATTAGCTGTATCTATTAACTATAAGGATTTGATTTTTTTTTGTCCACAAATTATTTGATTTCATAAAAATTATGAAGTAAAATCTTATTTCTATTAGATGGTCAACCCACTCAAAAGTCTAAACAAATAATTGAAGTAAGAAATTAAGTTTCATACTCTATTGAAATAATTGAAGTACGAAATTAAGTTTTATACTCTATTGCACTCCTTCAAATGACAGCTTGAAGATGTATATAAAAGCAAATATGCAAGTAGTGTGGGATACCTTCAATATTAGATAACTAGATTAGTTCAATTTTTATAAATGTATTTATAAAATATGGACAATAATAGAGTATGCATTTAAATTATTTTATGTAAGGAATTGAATTAATCCCATAGGAATATAAATTTCATGGGAATTAAAATCTCACACCAAAATTCTTATGAATTGTCTAAACTTATTTAATTAGTTGGCGTTAAAAAATTTAAAAATCATGGTAATTTACAATGACGAAGGGGGAAATGGGTGATTCAAGTCCCACATGCATTTTGGCGGTATTACGAATTCTTGGGAATTTGGAATCCCTCTATTTTGTCAATTATTTGGCAGACAAACAGCTAACTCAAGCTAAAAAACATGATAATTTGGAATGCATTTGGAATTGGGTGGCAACCAAATGAGCAATTATATTTTCATATCTTGTGGAATTGTACAAATTAAACACGTCAAACTCATTTACAGGACATAACTTGCATTTTTATATCCTATTAGTTATTTAACAAATTATAATTATAATTCAAATTCTTTGCTTACTTTTCTTTAAATAGAATAACTTGAAATCGTATTACTTTTTGGAGAAACCTTTTTTTTCATTTTAATTTCAACTACTTAATGGTAAATTTGATAATCCAATAGTGATGGGTAAATTGTTAATGTCTCTCCTCGGAAAATATATATATCAGGGAAAAATACCTTCCCTTGAAGACATAAAAAATTAATCAAAATTAAAATTGTGGAGTTAATCAATTCATTACATGTCATGGATCAAAGTACTCGGATTATTCACTCCTGCTTGGAGTAAGAGTCCATCAGTTTTTTTAGGCAAGTTTTAGTGTAAAGCCATATGGGTATGTGTATTAGGCCCATGTGAAGTAAAAAGTTAAACTAAGGCATTTATTTGGGGCTTAATTATAAGTGAGAAAGCTGAAAATTGTACAACAAGAATTGCAATAACAATATAGAAAAAAACACGCACAAAATAGAGAGAAAGCAGAGAGTGAGAAAGGGGTTTCTCCATTGAAGTGTTGGTCATTTTTTCACTCGATTGAGACCCAAACGGAAGCCGATTGACATCAAATTTTGAAAAAACATTCCTGCCATCTCATGCTACATATCCAATGGTTGGATTATCATTTTAAGTTCCGGTTTTTGGTAATCTCTAATTAGCCCTAATCTCTCCATAATTGTGTTTATCCACTAGTTAGTGATTTTTATGGAGAAAGAGTTGTTCCAAACATATTGTTAGATGTTGTAGAGCCTCTAATAGTGATTAGAGAAGTATTACTTGGTGTACCCATTAATTATATTTATTAGTGGAAGGGCTTGGTGCCTGCTTACGGTACCCGTGGTTTTCTTCCGATTTGGGGTTTTCACGTATATCTTGTGTGTGTTTTATTTATTCCACTTGGGCTTTTAGAATTTCTTGTTGTTCATATCGTGGTATCAGAGCCGACACTATTCCGGTGTATTTTTGTATTGTTGAAGAATGTATGAAAAGAGTGTTCACAATATGGTTTGCTTGAACTCTAGTAATTATTCCGTATGGAAAACGAAAATGGAACATATCCTTTACATAAAGGATTTGTATGATCCGATCTTTAATGAGACTAGACTAAGTAGAAAGGATGAAGCCGCTTGGAATTGCCTTGAGTTTGATTTGGCAGTTCGTTGATCAAAGCGTTTTTTAGCATGTAGCTAGTGACACTAGTACCTATACTTTGTGGAAGAAGCTGGAGTCTATGTATGAAAGGAAGAATACACTAAACAAAGCCTCACTGATGAGAAGACTTGCTACGTTGGAGTATTCGGATGGTTAAAGTGTAATTGAGCATTTGTGTACATTTCAAGGTTTAATGAATCAGTTGTCGGCAATGAAATTGGCGTTGGAGGATGAGCTGCAAGCATTACTTCTTCTTAATTCATTGCCTAATAGTTGGGAGTCTCTTGTTGTGTCACTTAGTTACTTCGTTCCGGAAAGAAAGCTCACAATGGAGGTTGTGAAAGCAAGTTTAATTAATGAAGAAACTCGGCGGAAAGATCATAGCACCTCTGTTGAACAAGGGCCCCTAGTTGCTAATAAAAAATGTCATGGAAGAACCATGAGAAGAAATCACGATATGAAGATCTGGATTCCAGGGGGAGATCGAAGGCAAGAGGAAAAATTACTTGTTTCTATTGTGATAAACCAGGCCACGTAAAATTTGAGTGTAGAAAATGTAGGAGAGACAAAGCCAAAAAAAGGTGGAGAAGGGAAAGAAAGGTAAATCTTCTGAGAATGATGAAGATTATGGAGATATTTCAGCTCTTGCAATTGGTAGTGATTCATATTTTGTTTGTGATGATACTAGCCACAAGGTTTCTTGTGATAATTGTACTTGGTTGATTAACTCGAGGTCATCGTATCATATTACCTCTCATAGGGAGTTCTTCTCATCATGCACTAGTGGTGACTTTGGCTATGTGATGATGCGGAATGACAACGTATCCAAGGTACGTATTTGGTTTGGGTACAATATTTGTAGAGACATCTATTGGTTGCAGGTTAGATCTCAAATATGTGAGACATGTTCCTGATGTTCGTGTCAACTTAATCTCTACGGGAAAGTTTGATGATAATGACTATGCCAGCCACTTTGGTGAAGGTCAATGGAAGCTTACCAAAGGTTCATTGGTTGTGGCTCGAGGAAAAAAAGAAAATGGTCGCTTTTGATGCAACCTAAGCTATGTGAGAAGGGTGTTGATGTGTTAATTTCTCCCAAGGTGCCGAATAAGAAGCTTGATCACAAGGTGAAGAAGAGTTTGAGATTCCTCCCTAATAGTAATTCTCTTTCTCTTAGTATTGTTCATAGTTGTACTAAACATTGGAGTAAAGAAGTAAAATTGTGTAGTGGTGATGTGTTGAGTCTATCGCTTGTTGAGCATGTTGTTTGTGAACCACCACATGTTCCTTGTTTGTGAGAAGATGATGGAAGCTACTAGAATAGTAAAGGTCGACAAGAGAAGAGTGTGAAAGACGTGCAAGATGGGACTAGTGCCTTGCATGAGACATCTTCTCATTTGTGTGATCCGGTTAAGTTTTCTAAAGGCAAGAAAACACCTAAGGGTAAGCAGGTGTTTGATTTGAGAAGCTCACTTTCAAGAGATATGGCATGGCACATTTGGTTGTAGATGGTTGTTGTGTTTATTGTCATTGTTGGATTCATGGTGATGAAATCGAGTCCAAAATGATACATGGTGCATCACCTATGAACAAACAGGATGCTTGCAAGAAAGCAGGTAATATAGGCTCTTCTTTAGGAGGAGATTGATATGTTTTTTTTTTGTTGTTGGTTGTTCCCTCCTCCAATAGGAGTGAAGGGAAGATTTGTTAAGATTATTCGCTCATACTTGGAGTAAGAGTCCATTAGTTTTTTTAGGCTAGTAATAGAGTTAAGTTATATGGGTATTTGTCTTGGGCCCATGCAAAGTAAAAAGTCAAAGTAAGGCATTTACCGGGGGGGGGGGG
>PYUH01003985.1:353437-453672 GCA_016808085.1 Suaeda aralocaspica | reverse complement strand
GGGGGGGGGGGGGGGGGGGTTAATTACAAGTGAGAAAGCTAAAACTTGTAGAGCAAGAATTGTAACAACAATACAGCAAAAACACACGCACAAGATAGAGAGAAGGCAGAGAGTAAGAAAGGGGTTTCTCCATATAAGTGTTGATCAGTTTTCCACCAGATCGAGACCCAAAGGGAAGCCAATCGACGTCAAATTTTGATAAAACATTCCTGTCATCTCGTGCTACGTATCCAATGGTTGGATTATCATTTTGTGCTCCAGTTGTTGGTAATCTCTAATTAGCCCTAATCTCTTCATAATTTATGTTTATCCACTAGTTAGTGATTTCTATGGAGAATGAGTTGTTCCAAACATATTGTTTGATGTTGTAGAGCCTCTAATAGTTATTAGAGAAGTATTATTTGGTGTACCTATTAATTAAATATATTAGTGGAAGGGCTTGGTGCCGGCTTACGGTACCCGTGGTTTTCTCCCGGTTTGGGTTTCCACGTATATCTTGTGTGCGCTTTATTTTATTGCACTTGGGATATTAGAATTGTTTGTTGTTGTTCATTTTGTGTTATCTCAAGATTGATGTGAGTTTTTCCATTCTACAACACAAAGGGGGAAAGTGAATGCATTGATTCTGCTACGCTATATCGTGTTTGTCGCAACCCACTTTCCCAGCATAAAGGAGAAATATGAGAAATGAAGATGGTAATGACTATGGTAAAAAGCATTTATAGCCAAGTCCAATTAAATTTCCCCAAGGCACAAATTGTCACAAGGTTTAAGGGAAAGATGCTTCAAGTTTCAAAGTTTTATGCATCTATCGAAAAGTTGTAGATTTCAAAATGACGAGTTAGTTTAATGGCATAATTAAACGTGGAAGAAAAATTATTTTGATTACAATTGTTGGAGTATTAAAGAAAAGTGTCTAAAGAGTTTGGGGTGAAAAGTGCGCACTAAATCCAAATGTATTGGTGAAATTCGGGAAGTTCATTAACAAATGATAATAATAAAGGGTTAGGTGGTGTGATGAACACCACTAATTAGATTAAAGAGATGGGCTTCATGATTGTGTATATAACCGTTGCAAAATGGTTATTAAGCTATGTTATTCTCGTCTTATTTTTACTTATTTTTAACAAAATAAATTTAGTTCAGTAAAAATGAGTTCAAATTAGAAAAAGTAAGTTCAGTTCAGTAAAAATAAGTTCAGTTTAGCAAAAGTAAGTTTTAATTCTTGATAATTGTTAGTGAATTGAACAAAAATGAGTCCAATTAAGCAAAAATAAGTTTAGTTCAGTCCAAATAAGTAAAAATAAGTTCATTTTATCAAAAATAAGTTCAATTCAGCAAAAACAAGTTGACGAGAATAGAGACCTAGACTAATTGAAGGAGGTTTTGAATGAAGAGGGTGGATGTTTTGATATAAGTACTTTACAATTAATTGTTATTAGTAAGCCAAAGTTGTTTGTTTCCTATATAAATAGGTTGTTTAATTAGTCATAATTAATTAAAAAAATTGTCTAGGTACTTAGCTAAGGAATCGTGGGGTAGTCCACTTTCTAATATTTTCTTAAGCTTATTTGAAGGCCACTTGATGTAATTTGTTAATTGCATTGAACAACAACATTTAAGCAGTGTTACTTTGCAAAGTTTCTCTTATCTGTAGTTATATTTCCAACGTATTCATACTTGTCTTGCGGAAAAATCTGAGGGCAATGATCAAGGTAGAATTGTTTAATGTCTTTAGCAGCAAATAAAGGTCGATTATTTTTGTCAGGTGCTGCAAGCATCGCAGTCACCAATCCTCCGGTACTTGTTCCTGCCATCACGTCAAAGTAATCCGCTAGTCGTGCTTCTGCTCCATCCAATTCCTGTATCACATAATACTATTACAAATGATAGCACCTGAATACAACTAAATGTAAACCATAAGGTTCTAGAATACAATAAAAGGTTTTCCAAAGGTGATAGTATTTCTTTGGAGTTTCAAGAATTACGAGAGTAGTGATGAGAATCGAATTCAGCATATCCTGAATTTAAGAGAAAATTTTTGGCCAATTGAAGTGTTCCTCATCCTTTAAAAACTGATTGTATTAAACGTTGTTAAACACAAAAAAATATATTTCCTATGTTCCCTTTTGTTTAATACATTTTGACTTGCACACATGTCAATGCACTTGTTCGACCTTAAATATCTTTTACTCGATATCGTATATAGGTAAAAATTGTAATAATCGGATATTAATAACGTAGTCATCGAGTTAAATCAAACAAGACCCTGCATGACTATATTATACTACCTCAGTCTTTTTTTAGTTACTAAATTAGAGTTTTTGATACTATTTACATTATAACTTTGACTCACTTTTGTGTTTAATTAACACGTAACGAAAAACATAGTTATATGAGATCTTATTTAACTCGACTCAATATATATTTTCCAAAAATATAATTTTTATAATTTTCTATTGTACCAAACTCGAGATATTAATTTTATAACTTGCATTTTGGGAGATCTTAAAAAGTGAATTTAGTAAGTAAAAAAAAAGACAAAGGGAGTATTTTATATATTGTAAATAATTTAAAAGATTGTTCCATCTTATAAATAATGTGAATATTCCAAAAGTATAAGACAAATAAAGATATCTATACATAATAAAAAGCGTGAATAGTTTATAAAGTGATAATACTTGTCATTTCTAAATATGTGTTAGCCTTAAAACCGTGCAATGCATGCATGGTAAAGTGATCAAATATGATAAATACTTTAATTTATATCTATCAAACACTCTCAATCAACATATTTATCTCAACATTTTTAATTAATCTTTTAATATTTATATTAGTGATCAAATTACATTATCTCATTTGGTAAAGTGCTTTTTCATCAATTTATTATCTCAAATACGATTAAAAATCGATTTCTATCATTATCTCAACAAACAAACAAGTACACCGGTGAAAATAACCCCTACTTCCATCCAGTTGAGATCCTCTACAGTTGGAGAGTTGAAGATTGAGAGTGTTTTTTTATTTTCCTATAAATTTTAATTTAAAATTTATGCATAATCAATATCAAACATTGATGTTTCTTGAAGGGTTGAAATTTGTTGAAATCTACAAAGTTTAACTCTAGAGGATCCTTATACACTTCCATCATACCACTTTTAATTATCTCGTGTATGTAGATTTTTAGTAATCTATAACATCATTTGGGCCTATTACAAGTTAGACTGTGTACAGAACCTCAAGCAATTGAGATTTGTCCTAGTTTCTACTTATTTAACACCGAAAGTGATACTATTTATTTAGCATGCAATTTAGGCCTTATTCTCTTTAACTTATTTTTCATGATCTAAACTTATTTTTACTGAACTAGATTTATCTTTACTTATATGAACTTTTTTTTACTAAAATGAACTTATTTTTGCTGAAATGTATATTTGCTAAAATCATCAACAATTTATGAAGGATTGAAACTGATTTTTGCTGAACTAAACTTGTTATTGCTGAATTGAACTTATAGTTGTTGATCTGAACTTATTTTTGTTACATTGAACTTGTTTTTTTATAGAAAAGAAGTGAAAATAAGACGAGAAGAACATAACCTTAGTTAGTTAGGTGATATTTGTTCTTAAAAAATTTCTCAAAGCACTGCAAAAAAAAAAAAAATGAGAAAATAAAACAAATAAGTTTTGTTTAAATAATAAGTTTTAAATCTTAATAAGATTAAACCGATTTTTATCAGTTTCAATACTATTAATAGTGTATAACACCTATTC
This sequence comes from Suaeda aralocaspica, assembly GCA_016808085.1. NCBI lineage: Eukaryota > Viridiplantae > Streptophyta > Magnoliopsida > Caryophyllales > Amaranthaceae > Suaeda > Suaeda aralocaspica. The sequence goes on along the minus strand of PYUH01003985.1, from coordinate 449,899 downwards.
CGAAACTCAACTAAAAGCTTAGGGTTTTATTTGAGTTGGCTATTGTATCAACCCCACCATAGCAAAAAAATTACAGATTCAAATCATATCCACCCTTGGTTAAATTTATAATTGAAGGTTAAAAAAAAAAAAAAAAAAAAAAAAAAGCACACCCATAATGTAAGTCTCTCTTACACACTATTATTCTAATAGAGTATATAACCTATTTCAAAGCCTCAACAATTAGATTAGGTTTTCGGTGGAGTTGATCATCTAATATAAATATCAGTGGTAACATGAGACAAAGGTACATGTTTATATGATTGATGCTGAATATGCTTGAATCTTATGTTTCTACTTTATATATATATATATATATATATATAGAGCAAGGATCCACTAAAAACCTCAACCTTGCTAAAAACCGTGAAAACCACAAAAAAAGGGTACATATAAGATTTAAAGCGATACATATTAAGATTAAAGCGGTATAGGTACATTTACAATAATTTTTTTATTATTTATGAAAATGTCATCAATGAAGTATGTGTACCATTTATACCTCTATTGTACCCTTTTTTTGTGGTTTTCACGGTGAAAACAGTTTTCACATTTTCATAAATAATAATAAAAAAAAAACTGTTGTAAATGTACCTATACCACTTTAATCTTAATATGTACCGCTTTAAATCTTATATGTACCCCTTTTTTGTGGATTTCACGGCTTTTAGCAAACTTAAGGTTTTTAGTGCATCCTTGCTATATATATATATATATATATATATATATATATATATATGATGAAGTGTTGGTTAGCATTCTAAAAAACTAAGGATTGTTAACTTTCTTGTTGTCCTATTAGCTTCATGTCTGTCGTTGGAGGAAGATTTTGAATCATCTTGTGAGTTTTCTTGGCTTTAATATGTTTCAAAATGCATGTGGTTCATCCGTTCATTATTTCATAGTATTTTTATTTTATTTAGTGTGTTACTCTGTGGTTCAATAAAATTTGCTTTATTATTTTGTTTTTCCAACATACACAATCATATTTTAGATAAAACTGAATCATGAGGATGTTTAAGTAGCATAGTTGTTCTTGAATACTAGTATTTATTGTTTTGGTTATTGTTTGAATGATATAAATGTATAGGTTGGTATTTAATTTGTTTATAAAATATACCATGATCACAATATTTCTTATCAGTTAATCATGTTATATATTACTAATTATTGTTGAAGTTGAAAGTGTTTTAGTTATATACTAGTATAGTTTCCGTGCGATGCACGGTTTACAAATTTGATTGGTTAGTTTTTAATGTCTAAATAGTTATTTTATCTTCATAAGTGTTTAAAAAATGATTTGTAGATTATTTGTTTTTGTAAAACAAATACAAATTATAAAACTGATTATATGATGAGCATAATTCATTTAAAACAATTATATATAAATTATCATGTACTCATATATACTGTTATTATTTATTTCATTTGGTTTACTCAGCAAAATATATGTCATTTAACTATTTTATTTGTTATAAATAACTTAATTTTTTTTTTATCAAATTAAATAAGTTTTATGAAATACAAAATTATAATAGACGATAACTTTAAAATAGTAACTTCAAATATACTATAAATCAACTAAATGATATGGCTACAAACATTACTAAAATCAAAATAAATACTTCATTGTTACCTATTGCTTAAGAAAAAACAGCAAAAAATATACATATACTTTCTAATTATATCGTTTCTATTATATACTATCATTGCGGTTTTTATGTATCTATAGTGTTTTTTTTTTTGAAACTATTGGTATATATTCCATGCATTAGTTTTATATTTAAACTATTAAATTCACGTGCAAAATTGTTGATAATTTTTTATTATTATTATTATTATTATTATTATTATTATTATTATTATTATTATTATTAAATTTCTTGTAATTTATTACATCTCGTTGTTATCTCTTATTATTATTGGAAATGTGCAATAGTTTTATTGTTGAACTATTAAAATAGCTTGCAATAATATTGTTGATAATTTTTCAATATTATTAAATTTCTTATTATTATATTAATTACATCTCAATATTGTCTTCTTAAAACTATTGTTATTCAGTGCAACAATTTTATATTTGAACTATTAAGATCACGTGAAACTATTAAAAAATAGCTCAATATTGACCTTATTTTGTGACACGCGATGTGCCCCAAAATGTGTGTGCTTGCATTTATGATGTTCGGTATGTACATATACTTCCTCGGTTTCTTATGTGTTGAACGCATTGAGTAGATGTTATGTTTTTTATTTTGTCGGGAGTACTGAATGGTATGTAGCGTAGAGTAATCAGATTGGCATACCATTCAGTATTCCTGACAAAATCAAAAACATAACATCTACTCAATGCGTCCAACACATAAGAAACCGAGAAAGTATATGTATATGCCGAACACCATAAACGCAAGCACACGCACTTTGGGGCACAACGCGTGTCACAACTAGCACTAGTAAAGTGATAGATAAATAGATAATACGCCACAGATCAATCAAGTGTAACAAACGTCTTAAAAATGTTATTTTATAATTGTTTATACAATAATTATACCTGAAGTTCATGTTCTAAGAAGGCAAGAATTGTTCCAGGAATAATTCCTCGAACACCACCTCCGTCAATGCTGAGAACAGTAATCAAGTCTCCGTAAGTTGGAGTTTGTAAAAGTGAAGCTACTCTCTCCATGATGATAAACACGAGTGCTCTAAACAATAAATACGTTTATGTAGTGATTGTACTTTTGTATGATTGATGTCTAGCTAGCTAAAAGTTGAAAAGTTAAAGAGAGCTTAGTTGATGGACAAGTAGAAATGAAGAATGTTTTAGGCACTAGTGCACTATTGCTCTACCGTGGCTACGATATTTACAGACAATGTATATAGAAGTGATGGTGATTTTCCCCTCTTACATGAATATATAGTAGCATGCTAGCACATGAATATATACTACTCTCTCTGTTCCCAAATGTTTGATATATTTAGAATTTCAACACCATTCATAAGTTGGAAGAATCTTTTAAATTACTTTCAATTTATAAAACATAATATTTGAAGTATTGTTTGATTCGTCTCAATGGGTACGTTATTAATATCAAATTATTGTAATTTTTACAAATATACAACAAGCGATATTTAAAGGCAAACAATTACATTGGCATATGCGCAACTCAAAACGTATCAAATAAAAGAAAACACAGGGAGTAGCATGCTAGCATGTGCGAGAGAGGAATGTGGAGAAGTGATAAGACTAAACTATTGATGACGTGGTAAACTTATGGTCACCAACTAGTAGAATATATATTTTTGAAGAACGAAGATATTAAGACCTTATTTAATTGCCCTTAAATTTTATCTACTAGATTCACATCGCGTACAATGCATGGATAATATAAGGTAAAATAATGAAATTAATTGTAGATTGATGATTGTAGATAATAATTAAAAAAATATAAAATTCCACACTACGGGTAATATTAGGGAAAAGCAATCAAATATATAGTAGATTGATGATTGTAAATTAAAAAAAAAAAATTTCCACACCTATGCATAGGGAAAAATAAAACATATATTGTCTTATATGTAACATGTTACACAATAACTAAATGGTGCGGCAGCCCAATCAAAATCTAGGGTTTTAAGAGAAACCAATCGTCATCGTTGTCGTCATTTTTCTCTCCTCTGCGTTCTTCTTCTTCCTTATTCTTCTATTCTTCTTCCTCTTTTATGCGAATTTATGCATAATTCTTCTAAAAAGTAACTATCGTTGTTCAATTATGTAACCACAATGTTAATAACAAATTAATCTTCAATTATCAACATTTATAACAAGTAACGAACTATCAATATTGAACAAAGTAACCTATAAGTAAATAATATAGTTCAAATAATTAGCCATTGCAATTCAAATAAGTAAGAAATTGTTTAAATAAGTGTATGTAGAACGTGAGTAACCATCATTGTTCAAATAAGTAGCCATCATTATTCAAACATGTAACCATCGTTGTTCAACTAAGTAACCATTGATGTGAAACCCAGAACAGAAGAACGATATTCACATGTATGGCCGCACCATTAATTGATGGTGCAACCTACCATACAGAAAACACGCCCTAAATAAAATAATATGTTGGCATATTAAAGTATTTTTTTTAATGGCAACATAGTAAATTATCTATAGGGAGTAATTTAGAGAGTTTAAAAGAACCAAATATAATATGTAAAGGCATCATTTAATTTTGGTTTAAAATATACTTCATAAATTTTAATTTTGGTATCATTTATTGTACTGATCATTATTTCCGAAGTTTACTATAATTATAATTAATTTAATTATTAAATAATATATTTAATGGTCAAAGTTTAAAAAAAAAATAAAGGGTGATGTCATTTTTGATTTTAGAGGGAAAGTAATTCTTGAGAGCTTGCCATTTGTCAAAGATAAGATAAGCATGGCATGTTTAGATGTACTCCCTCCATTTTAGTTTTGCTGGTTACGCTTTGATCAGTTTTCACTTACAAAAACATTCCAAACATAGCCAATAAATTGAAACGGGAGAAATAATAATTTCTAATTAGGTATAGATAGGCAATTAAAATTTTTATGAATTTACATTTATGCTTATTGTATAGAATTCCAATCCAAGGAATGTTATAATTCCGGGGAATCAAAATTTCTCCTAAAACATGGCCAATTGGCCAGTTATTTATGAGGCCACGGGCCACCTCTACCTAGGCCATATAGATTTCCTACAATATACAAATTTCTACCTAATATCTCAACAAATAAGTGCAATTGTTAGCATTATCATTCAAAAAAAAATTTCAGAAACTTATTTCCAAGGAACTAATAAAGGGAAAAAAAATTCTAAATACATTGATTAAAACTTGGATAATATATGCTAGGTTCTTACCAAACGATAAATATACTCTGTACTATACTTGCATAATAATCAAAGGATTATGATGTGGCATGACAAGTCAGCTGCCACGTGTCAGCCTTTGAGTGGACTACGTGTCCCTATTTTTGTTACAAAATGATGACATGGAATTGCCACGTGGCAGTGATGAGTCTGCCATGAGTGGACCCTACACGACCACGTGTCATCTCGCAATTGGACCACGAGTCCTTAAAATGCCAGCATGGGATTGCCACGTGGCAGTGGTGAGTTTGCTTGAGTGGGCCCTCACACTGCCACGTGTCAGCTTCTAATTGGTCCATATGTAATCCTACATTTGCCACATGTCAAGCCCTTATTCGCCAATGAAAAAGAGCTAAAACAAACCATGGGGCCTTAAAAGCTCTCTGCTAAAAGCCCATTAGGCAAATGAAGGAAGGTAATCAAAGAGATGATGACAAGTGTCGCAATCTCAGTGGGTAAGAAATTGTACTTGAGGCTATAAATAGTCCAAAAAATTCTGATAAAAGGTACACTCAAGATTAAGACAAAAACACTTACTAAAAAGGGAAAACTTCTCTCTAAAACTTCTCTCTAGAATTGTTTACTTGTTGATTATTGTTCACTTACTCTCCTTCAAATACTTACTTAAGCATAGGAGGGGGAAATAATCCTACGAGGATTATTGTCCCTTTTTTGCAGGTACTTGGAGGGTACGTCAACAGGCAACCAATCCATTCACGCATCCAGTCTACGTCAGCGAAATCCTCATAGTCCCTACTCCACCTCATTGCTTCAGCAACAACAGATTATACCTTTTTTGAAGCGTGATTTCCACGTATACAAGTATTACGAATAAGGGAGAATAGAGCCTCAAACATTGCCATCTACATAGTCCACGGCTAAAGATTATTACTTGCATAACAATTAAAGGAACATACCTTTGAAGCATGATTTCCCCGTATACAAGTACTACGAATAAGGGACAATAGAGCCTCAAACATTGCTTATCTACTTAGTCCACGGCTAAAGGAACTACTATGTATGCTAGTTGGAACAAGAAGCAAAAATTACTTCCTTTTCATAGTTTTAATTTCACGAGGTACAAACGAAAAACAGACAGAAAATTAAAGTGTTTTTACGATATAATCTGATTAGATATCTGTCTTTCCCATAAAGTGATAAAACTCCCAATTCCTATTATTTATAATCTCATTACAATAATAAGGTTAAGTCTTTAAACATCTCCATTTATCCTATTGATCAGTTTCATGACATAAGCCAATAATGAGCTTCAGTGTTTTTAAAGAGAGCGAATGAATTAAAATGAGTAATGCTCAAAACTCTAACGTAGCAACTAAATTGAGATTGAAAGAGTTTGCTAAATCTGTATAATCAAGCATATTAATTTGTTAACTTGCGGCTCGATATTTGCATCATAAAAGTAAAAAACACAAGATTGTGAAATGTGGTTTAATATAGATTCAATAAAATAAAATAAAAACTACAAGTATTTTGAACAAATTTAGTAATTTCAACGGTTTGAAGAATTCAAGTTTAGTTACCCTTTTGGAATTCATTGGGACTATTGTTGCTACGATAGTAATTTAGTGACCTACAGTCAAGTATTTTCACCGCTTTTAGTTGTAACGTTTCAAAAGATGCATAATTCATGTTTTAAGCTTTGTTTTAATTTTATGATTAATGTGTAAGGAGGAATATAGTTGATATGGATCTCGTTTGATTTGTCTTGGTATGCACTTAATTAATATATAATTTCTATAATTTATACAAAAATATAATTAGAGTTATCAATTATTTAAAATATATCTCGATAAGTGTGAAAAGTGATTTATTGCAACTAATAAAATGGATGAAGTATTACAGATAATAGATTAGGACTATACGTTCAGTCGTCGTGAGCTTGATACGACCAAATGAGGCGTATCGAAACTATTATAATAATGATAATAATAATAATAATAATTATTATTATTATTATTATTATTATTATTATTATCCACTTATAAATAATGTTAGGAAACAGTTGATAGTTGAAGTACGTGGACATGCAAAATTAAGGCTGATAGAGGGTATTTGGTGATTATGGTTCATGGTTTGACACATACGGAGAAGTAATAATCGAATGAACTGTGCTGCAAGCCTGCAAGTGAATGTCATGGTCTCATTAGTTAATGATTTAGTGACCTAAAGTCAAGTATTTTCACCGTTTTTAGTTGTAACATTTTAAAAGATGCATAATTCATGTTTTAAGCTTTGTTTTAATTTTATGATTAATGTGTAAGGAGGAATATAGTTGATATGGATCTCGTTTGATTTGTCTTGGTATGCACTTAATTAATATATAATTTCTATAATTTATACAAAAATATAATTAGAGTTATCAATTATTTAAAATATATCTCGATAAGTGTGAAAAGTGATTTATTGCAACTAATAAAATGGATGAAGTATTACAGATAATAGATTAGGACTATACGTTCAGTCGTCGTGAGCTTGATACGACCAAATGAGGCGTATCGAAACTATTATAATAATGATAATAATAATAATAATAATTATTATTATTATTATTATTATTATTATTATTATCCACTTATAAATAATGTTAGGAAACAGTTGATAGTTGAAGTACGTGGACATGCAAAATTAAGGCTGATAGAGGGTATTTGGTGATTATGGTTCATGGTTTGACACATACGGAGAAGTAATAATCGAATGAACTGTGCTGCAAGCCTGCAAGTGAATGTCATGGTCTCATTAGTTAATGATTTAGTGACCTAAAGTCAAGTATTTTCACCGTTTTTAGTTGTAACATTTTAAAAGATGCATAATTCATGTTTTAAGCTTTGTTTTAATTTTATGATTAATGTGTAAGGAGGAATATAGTTGATATGGATCTCGTTTGATTTGTCTTGGTATGCACTTAATTAATATATAATTTCTATAATTTATACAAAAATATAATTAGAGTTATCAATTATTTAAAATATATCTCGATAAGTGTGAAAAGTGATTTATTGCAACTAATAAAATGGATGAAGTATTACAGATAATAGATTAGGACTATACGTTCAGTCGTCGTGAGCTTGATACGACCAAATGAGGCGTATCGAAACTATTATAATAATGATAATAATTATTATTATTATTATTATTATTATTATTATTATCCAATTATAAATAATGTTAGGAAACAGTTGATAGTTGAAGTACGTGGACATGCAAAATTAAGGCTGATAGAGGGTATTTGGTGATTATGGTTCATGGTTTGACACATACGGAGAAGTAATAATCGAATGAACTGTGCTGCAAGCCTGCAAGTGAATGTCATGGTCTCATTAGTTAATGATATTAGCAAGTGTTAAAGGGAATGATATCTTGGAGTATATAGTAGTGAAGTGTAGATGATGAGTGTAGATGAGTATAATACTTCATACTTATGATTCAAAAGAAAAACACCACAATTTTCCTTGTTTTACTTTGTCCCACATTGACAAAAAGAAAAGCTTTGTCATTGGTTTATATATCAATATTTACTTTAAGCATTTGTTAGAACATCATAGTGGAGGGACTTGGAGACCACATGCGTGCACGTTGGGTTGGGCTTGGGCAAGTGGTGCGTCGTGTTTGTGTTCAAGGGGTTTTAGCCACTTGTCTAATTTTTTATGGAGAAAATCAGTATCTAATTATTAACAATCACAATAATATCTTTAATGAAATTGTAACCGTGGATAATTAGTGATTCTTGCCTTATTTTAAACCTTTAATTAAGTCCACCTTTTGACCTGGTGATTTGATTCTTGATTTGTCTTCCTCTTAAAGCCACTTTGCACTATAAAAAGACCTCGCATTCTGACCTTCAAACGCACGAATTTACAGTCTATTTTTCTCAAACACTAAACACACTTGTGCATTGCTTGACCGAGTTCTCAGCCTACTCTTTTGCAGTACACCATTAGAGTTGACGTTGTGTAACCCTGGGGGTCTCTTGCTAAGAGGCTGTGTGTACGAGTGCGAGGCAAATTCGACTTTAGGGCAGTGATCTTGGTCACGTCACGACACATGTAGATAAGTTCGTTCTATAGTACTAGTCATAACTCTTACACTCTAAAGTTGAATTCTTTTTAATTTTTACTACTGTTATTATGGCTGGTATTCCTATAGCAGTTCCCCTTAACAACCCTTTTATTCCCGACATGTCTAAAATGGATCGTTTTGACGAAAAAAATTATAAAATGTGGTCTGACAAAATAGAATTTTTTTTTTGGGTCAAATCGGATTCGATTATGCTCTTACTGTCAATGTTGCTCCGACTGATTCTGTTACGGACTTTGATAAGGACAATAAGACATGTCGTGGGATGTTGTTACATGATATGACTACTCCGTTGTATTTAATTTACAATAAATTTAAAAATGCTAAGGATATATGGGATGCCTTAAAAAAAGTACGGGTCAGATGATTATGGTACTAAGAAATATGCATGTAGTCGTTTGTTAAGCTGTAAGATGACTGATGATAAATCTGTACTGGAACAAGTGCACGAGTACGAGACCTTATGTGCATATATTATTGCTGAGGGTATAAACATTTGTGACACTTTTCAAGCCGACTCTCTACTTGATAAATTGCCATTATCATGGGAGACGTATGTACATTCCATGAAGCACAAGCAGAAAGATTTCACCCTTCAAGAGTTAGTGTCGTACATTAAGATCGAGGAACAAAATAGGTTGCAGGTTAAAGAAAAAACTCATGAATATTCTTCTTCTACTGCTAACCATTTTGAATCTAAGTCTCCAGGTAAACTCAAAACATACAAGGGAAAGGGCGCGAACCAGTTTCATGGAACTAGAAATAATAATTTCAAGAAGAACAAAGATTCTACTCCAAAACGCCCATTCAAGGGTAACTGTTTTACATGTGGTGAATTCGGACATTCTGTTAGGGAGTGTCAAAAGGAACATGGACCAGGAGGAAAGCCGAGAGGAAGTACTTCCAAAGCACAAGCCAATTTAGCCGAATCCAATGACATTATAGCTACTGTTGTTTCTGAAGTCAACTTAGTCACGAATATGACTGAGTGGTTTGTTGATACTGGTGCCACAAGGCATATTTTCTCTAACAAAGAAATGTTTGATTCTTATGAACAGGTGGTTGACAGTGACTGTGTTTTTATGGGCAACTCAAGTTCTATGAGTGTCCTGGAAAGGGAAAAGTCTCTCTAAAATTAACTTTTGTAATTATTGCTTTACAAAATGTGTTACATGTGCCTGGAATTCGCAGGAACCTTATTTCTGGAGCCTTTCTCAACAAAGCAGGGATTAAATTAACCTTTGAATCTAACAAACATGTATTCGCCTTTAATGGTGAATTTGTGGGAAAGGGTTTCTGTAGTGGGGGGCTGTTTGTTCTTGATATTGATGTTATGATTGCTGATAAACTTTCTACTGGTTCTGTTTATGTTGCTGAGTCTATTTCTTAATGGCATTCCAGGTTAAGTCATGTTAATGTAGCTTCAATTAAAGCTCAAACAACTTGGTCTAATTTCTGACTTTAGTTCAACAACCTTTGATAAATGTGGAGTGTGTGTAGAAGCAAGCACCCTAAGAAATCCTTCAACAAAATTGTTAATCGTTCTTCCACCTTACTAGAATTAGTCCACACTAATTTGGGTGACTTTAAAAATTCTATGAGTAGGGGTGGGAAACATTATTACATAACATTTGTTGATGACTTTTACCAGTTTACTAAGGCCTATTTGCTTAGTTCAAAAGATGAGGCCGAAGCAAAGTATTTAGTTTACAAAGCTGAGGTAGAAAATCAATTAGACCTTAAAATAAAAAGACTTAGGTCCGACCGGGGTGGTGAGTATGATGGAACTCCACTTAGAAAGTTTTGTGAAGAAAATAGGATTGTCCATGAATTCACAGCTCCTTATACACTAGAAAAAAATGGGATAGCTGAGAGGAAAAATAGAACTTTGAAAGACATGATGAATGCTATGCTTATAAGTTCCGGTATGCCTACTAATATGTGGGGAGAGGCTCTTCTTTCAGCTTTGTTGAGTTCCTAGCTTTTGTTTTGAATGATGACAAACTACATTGAATTGTTATATTGTATGCAAGTTTCTATTTGCATGTGCAGGTACTAAAGAAACAAGTTCAATGATGACAAGATAAAGCTCATGAAGCCAAGTCTTGAAGTTTGCATGAAGACCAAGTTCATAGAGTCTAACTCTTAAGTCTTAAATGCAATGTAAATGGTATGAAGGTTTATAGATGTACTATAAAGGTTGAGATTATAGAGATGTACTAATTATGGATGACAAGGAACTTAAGTTACTTGTCATACATAACTATAAGTAAAATTGGCTGACTGGAACAGTCTGGGAACAGTGATGAACCAGTCCTCTTAAGTTTACTTCATACATCTGTATTTTAGGAAAGTTTCTTTCCGCGCAAAATTGTTTTTCAAAAAATTATACGGTTTTTGCTTGGATTGATATGCAAGGTAAATATTCTTAAAGTATGGCAAGTATGTTATATAATATTGTATTGATTTTATTTGATTTCAAATAAAATCAGTGAGAATATTTTCCCGAAATTATCTCCATAATTCTAAGGAAAATATTTTCTTACAACATTGCATGACATACTAGCCAAAGGCTTATTTAAGGATATCTGCCAGCATACAACCTAGACAACTTTTGCACGAACAAAATTGAAGTATACAAATTGCAAAAGTACTATCTAAGTTTTAAGCTAGCATAAACCTAGCATAAACCTCATCACCACATTAAGGTCTTAATATTCTCTCTTTTGTAAGCGTTTAGGCTAATTGTTATTGGGAGACAAAGTGTTGTAATTTGAGCATTCTGTGAGTTCAGTTTGCTGGGGAAGTTGATCTGGGATCATCTTCATTAGTTCCTTCATAGTTGAAGGTTGAGTCGAACTTCCAGAGGTGGAAGTTGGGAAAACATATTCTGCATAGGTGCATAATTGATTGAGTGTAATTCTTTTGTTATTCTGAGTTGATTAATAAAAGAGTGAGTGAGTGGAGGACGTAGACTTATTAGAAGTCGAACCTCGTTAGATCTTGGTGTTGTTTATTTTATTGTATTATTGTTTCCGCTGCTTGAGAACAGGTTCTAAACTGTTCTTATAATTAATAGAAAAATTTACAACAACCTTACAACACTCAATCACGCCCCCTCTTGAGTGTCACTTGCACTTTTAATTGGTATTAGAGCCTAACTTCTGGAAAGGGTAACACCTAGAGAAGGAAGAAAAGATGAATACTCAAGAGATGATGAATGGAAATTCTGGATCACGGCTGCCCAACTTTAATGGAACAAACTATCCTTGGTAGAAGAATTGCATACAAAAATTCTTCATTGGTACTCACTATGAGTGTTGGATGATAATAAAAAATGAACCAAACAAGGTGGCTAACAACGCTGATGGAATAGAGAAGAAGGAGAGTGAATACACTAGCACAGATCTTAAGACACTCGAGAAGAATGCCAAGGCTATGTTGCTCCTTCAACAAGGTATTGCTGATAATGAGGTAAGCTGTATTTTAGCATGTTCTACTGCTCATGAAATATGGGAAACTCTGGAGTTAGCTTATGAAGGTACTAGTGAAGTCAGGAGATCTAAGGTTGATATGCTGATGTCTAAATATGAAACTTTTGATATGAATTGAGATAAAAATATAAAAGATATGTATACTCATTTTATGTCAATTACTAATGAACTTAAATCTCTTGGCAAAAGTTTCACCAGTGAAGATTTGGTTTGGAAAGTTTTGAGAAGCTTGACAGGTAAATGGCTGCCTAAGGTAACTGCAATCCAAGAAGCCAAGGATCTAACCACTTTGAATGTAGAACAACTAATTGGGTCATTAATGACTCATGAGAGTTTAGTAAGGACAAAGGAGGAAGGCACAACAAAAAGCCGAGGGCTGGCCTTAAAGGAAGAAGAAAATGAAGAAGATCTGGATGAAATAGGTCTCATGGCAAGAAGGTTTGTAAGAAGCCTCAGATCTCAATATAAGGGAAAATCCTGGAAGAACAAAAGCAACATGAAGAAGACCAGTACCATCATTGGTTGCTTCAAATGTGGTGAAACTGGACATACGATCAAGGATTATCCAGCATGGAAAACTGATAAGGGAGGACAAATGGAGAAAAAGATGACAAAGAGAGCCATGCCTGCTACCTGGGGAGATTCTGACTCAGGTGGTGAAAGTGAGGAGGAAGAAGCCCTAGTTTGTGTGACTGCACTGTTGGGAGAAGTGGACCAGAGTCAGACCAGTTCAGGAAAGAAGGGACACATGTGTCTCATGGCTGGAAGCAGCTCTTCTGATGAAGAACTGGTAACTATTTCTGATATGCAAGAACAAATGAGATATTGTAGATGAGTTACTAAATTTTATAGATGCTGCTATTGAACAAAATGTTAAGGGCAATGATGCTTATAAGGCTAACAAAAAGATACTAAGAGAAGTAACTTGAAACCTAGACCTTAGTGAGTGCCGTTAGGCTGAGTTTGAACTTATTTATACAGAACTGAAAGGAAAAATTTCAAAGCTTGAAATAAGTTTGGAACATAAGAATATAGAACTTGAGATGCTAAAACCTCAATCAGTTTTTTCAAAAGCAGATTTTTATCAAAATAATGAACGAGGTTTTAGTAAGCTTAAGGAGGCAGAAGTTGAAGGTATAAATTTTGAATTACTTAAACAGAAATCCCTCACTCTAGAACATTCTGACTTGATTTTAGCTTATAATTATATGGTTGGTGATGTGGAAGAATTGTTCAAAGAGCATGTGGCCGGATCTGAAAACTTCTCTTGCTAGCACAAGTAGTTCTAGTATTAATGTCAATAACTTATGTATGGAATATAAGGGTAAGATCTGTGATTTACAAGCTGAAATATCTGAGTTAAAGAAAGATACCAACCCTAAAGTTGCTTCAGAAAATCAGGGTGTTTATATTGAATTCTTAAATTTAGAATATGAAACTAAAATCTGTGATCTTCAAGCTGAAATATTCCAACTAAAGAAAGGCAAGAATACTCAAACCACTTCTAAACCTGATCCTGAATTGATTTCAAAACTTAATGATGAGCTTCATAGGGCAAAGTTGGATCTTGCCATTGCTGCAGAGTATAATGAAGCTCAGCTTAAGAAACTTGAAATCAAGGAACAGGATTTGAGTGACTGCCTAAGACAGATGAACAAGTTGCTAGATGCTCAAAGTACTCTAAACATTTTGACCTCAAAACCTGGTAATCTTATGAGGTTTGGATTAGGGTATTGTGGAAGTAGTTCCCAACAGCCCCAAAAGTTGGGGAGATATGAGACTTGGATTTCTGAATTCAAGAGAGGTAATTATGTTTTTGCAAAAGATATGCATGTATTCACATATTGTGGTAAGAATGGACATGTTATTGAAACTTGTTGGACGAAGCAAAAACATGATAAGAAAAATCAGTCTCACGTTCAAAAGGCTCATAATCAAAAGAGTCACACACATAATTTGTCTAAAAATGGAAAACATGATAAAACAAGAAAGACAAATTTGAAACAAATCTGGGTTAGAAAGGACAATATCAAACAAGTTCCCATTAACAAGGAACCCAAGAAGATCTGGATTCCTAAAACTAAACCTTGATTTATTTGTGCAGGTTAGAGTGAAAGGAAAGCCATTTTGGTATTTGGACAGTGGTTGCTCAAGGCACATGTCAGGAGATAAAAGTCAATTTCTTTCACTCGTAGCCTATGAAGGAGGAAGTGTCACCTTTGGAGATAATAGTAAAAGTTTGATTAAGGGTATAGGTAAGGTTGGTAAGACACTTTCCCAAGCAATTGATAATGTATATTTTGTTGAAGGTTTGAAACATAACCTCTTGAGCATATCTCAGCTATGTGACAAAGGAAACCATGTTGAATTTGAAACAAATCTTTGTCACATAGTTAGCACCGAAACAAAGGAACTGGTCTATAAGGGATTCCGACACAATAACGTTTACATAAAATTTTTAAGTCAGATTCCTAAGACCAGTGGCACTTGTCTCAATATTATAGAGGATGACAATTGGCTGTGGCACAAGAGACTTGGACATGTAAGTTTTTCCTTGCTAAACAAACAGCGGTCTCAGGACTTAGTTACAGGTTTACCTAACTTTAGGTTTGTTGCGGAACATATTGTTCATGAATGTGACAAATGTAAGCATGTCAAATCTTCTTTTTAGCCAAAAAAGATTGTAAGCACCACTAGACCATTCGAAATAGTGCACATGGACTTGTGTGGGCCCATGCGTGTACAAGGTCAAAATGGTCATAGTTATGTGTTTGTGTTAGTTGATGATTACTCTCGTTATACTTGGACAGTATTTCTAAAATGTAAAAATGAAACTTTTGAAGAATTTTAAATCTTGATAAAACAGGTCCAAAACAAGGTTAATCATCAACTGGTCTTTGTCCGGTCTGATCCTGGTTCTGAATTTGACAATGTCAGCTTCATTACCTACTGTAATGATCATGGTGTATCTCACAATTTCTCATCCCCCAGAACTCCACAACAAAATGGAGTGGTTGAAAGGAAAAACCGCACTCTAGAAGAAATGACAAGAACAATGCTTCTAGAGAGTGGTCTACCTCGAAACTTCTGGACTGAAGCTGTGGACTGCTTACTACATTTTAAATAGGGTAATGCTGAGACCTTTACTAGACAAAACACCTTATGAGCTCCTTAGGGGATGAAAACCAAACATTGCACACTTACTCTTTTTTGGGTGCAAATGCTTTGTACACAACAAAGGTAAATCAAGTTTGGACAAATTTGATCCCAGAAAGTATGAGGCTGTTTTCATTGGATACTCTTTACACAACAAGGCATACAAAGTTTTCAATAAAAGAACCTTGTGTGTTGAAGAAAGTGTCCATGTCGTGTTTGATGAAACTAATATGTTTAGCAAGCATGTGCAGGTTGATGATGATGAATTCGAAATTGGCATGCTAAACTTTACAGGAGCTAAAGAAGTAAAATGTGCTGAACCAGACACACCACACAACTCTCCTACAAAAGAAGAGTTTGGTTAAGCACAAAATCAAGAACCTCATGAAGTAAGAGGAGGAAATAGTGACTCAGAGGCTCACCCACATGAATACAATACAGCAGAGACCACTATGAAACCAGGTTCACCTATTCAAAGCAACAATGAAACAGGGGGAACCAGTATTGGAACTCGTTCAACATTAGAAGGCACTAATGTAAACCTTAATATGAACAAATCTTTCAAGTACAATTGCTCATCCCTCTGATCTTATCATTAGTGATATTAGCAAAGGGGTGCAAACTAGGAATTCTACTATACAAAACTTATGTGCTTTCTATTCCTTTCTTTCAAATATTGAACCAACTGATTATAGGACAACTTTAATGGATCCAGATTGGGTTCTAGCCATGTAAGATGAACTCAATCAGTTTGAGAGAAATCAAGTCTGGCATCTTGAACCCAGGAAGGAAAACATGTCAGTTATTGGAACTAAATAGGTGTTCAGGAACAAACTGGACGATGCAGATATTTTAGTCAGGAACAAGGCTAGGCTAGTGGTCAAGGGTTTAATCAACAGGAAGGAATTGATTATGATGAAACCTTTGCTCTAGTAGCCAGGCTTGAGGCATTCAGGATTTTAATTGCTTTTTGCAGCTCATATGAACTTCAAACTCTTTCAAATGGGTGTTAAGACAACCTTTCTTAATGGTTATTTGAAAGAAGATGTATATGTGGAACAACCCCCTGGATTTGAGGATAGTGACTTGCAAAACCATGTTTTAAAACTTGACAAAGCTCTTTATGGTCTCAAACAAGCTCCTAGAGCTTGGCATGAGAGACTTTCCAGTTTTCTTCTAGAAAATGGATATAAGAGAGGTTCAGTTGATAAGACACTATTCTTAATGGAAAAGGGAACTGATCTGCTAGTGATTCAGATATATGTAGATGATATTTTGTTTGGAGCTACTAATCCCGATTTGTGTAATGAGTTTGTAGATTTGATGAAAAGTGAATTTGAGATGAGTATGATGGGAGAACTTGGGCTCTTTCTAGGACTTTAAATCAAGCAAACCAAGGATGGAATTATGATTCATCAACAGAAGTACTTCAAGGAGCTGTTGAAAAGATATGGCTTGCAAGACAACAAATCCTATAAAACACCTCACTAGTTGAAAAAACGTCATAGGTAACGGGCCAAAAGGGGGTTTAAGTTACACTCATCGTGTTTGGCTAAAGTGTGTTGCATATTCTTTTAGGTAACGGGCAGCGAGCGTTACCTAAACTTTAACTTTAGGTTACGGGCATGTACTTCTGCCCGCTACCTAAAGGTAGCGAATGTTGGCTTATGCCCGTCACCTAAAATTCTTTTAGGTAACCCAATATTTAATGCCTGTAAACTATAGTTGTTTGAACTATTCTACAAACCATTTTTAAGTATTGCCCTATAGTATGGCCGGTTACTTAAAATATAATTTTTTTTATTTACTATTTGCTATATTTTGGCTCTATCAGAACAATTCAATTCTATTATTGAAATTCAACCTCCATAATCCATATATAACCTGCAAAGTTCAACCCTATGCATTCACTACCACATTAAACCATATATACCACAAACATTAACAAAATTAGTTACGCTTGCTTTTAAATCAACAATCACATATCTAAATATCATTAATATTGAAATTAAAACTCAATATAATTACGTACAAAACATAGGCTACTAAGTAACACAGTTAATTTTTCATTATTTAAAATCCATAAGCTTAACGTAAAGAAGTAAATGAAAGCTAACTTAATTATACATTCAAACTTATTTCACCAAATAGTTAGTTCTAAAGAACTTTGCCCATTGTTCTCGTAGTTCTTTCATTTCTTCTTCGTTATAGGCTTCACTTCTAGGCACATAATCCTTCATCAAAAGGTTTAAAAAAATGAATAAGATGTTTGTAAAATGCGAAAAAGTACTCCGTATATACTTTAAAATAAAACTCAAGCAACATGGCAGAATGTTTTTTTTCCAAATACAGTAGCAACACAAAAGTAAATAAAAAGAAAACAAAATAGAAATATAGAGCCTTTGCTAACCTCTTGTAGATCACCTTTGCATCCACCATTCTAACAACTACCTTATACATGAATTTCATGACGTAGTATCCATAATCAAGACCACCTTTTTGTTTGGGGCACTACATATTGAATAATCAAGATGGTTACAATATATCGAAGAAATTGTTGTTTATACAAAAGTTAAAACTCTAGTCTGTGCACAAACCTCCATCCATTTGTATTGTAGCTTTGTCGGCATCTTTTGTAATGTAGGCCCTTTCACAGTTGATTCGTAAAACATGTATGCACTAAAAACATTTACATAATAAAGATTAGGAAATACACTAGTTTTCTATATACATATATATCATACAAATAATGTAAATAAGACACATTTTCACTTACTATCGAAACACATTCATACAACAAAACCAACGACATGGGTCAGGACCTTCGAGTGGAAGAGGGTCAAACACATATCCTGATCCCAATTTCATGTCTAACACAACGAGCACCCAATGGCCACTACATAGGACATAAAAGTTAGTATTTAAAACAACTTAGAATAGTTTAATAGTAAGTGACATTTAAATTAATTATTGACTTTACTTACCAGTGAATGAATGGTGCTATACAAAATTTGGGAATTAGTTTTCCCTTTTCGACTTCACTCATGATAGCATCTTTGACGTACTTTTGAACTTCAACAACATTTCGATCGATTTCAGTGGCAGCTATTCGTTAGGGACATAATAACTTGATGTGCTTCATATCAAATAGGATTAAGAAATCCTGAGTCAAGTACCTACACCTCAAAAAAAAAAAAAAAAAANCCAAAACAAAAAAAAAAAAAAAAAAAAAAAAAAAAAAAAAAAAAAAAGACAAAAGACAAAAAAGCAACAAGAGCAATAACAAATCAACCATGGTATAGCGATTTGCATTGTCATTAAGTAAAATTGAGGAGAAATAGTTTATTCTTACATCATATACACTTGGAGCAAGGAAACATTAGCACACACTCCTCTAAGGAACTCACCCACATCTTCCCTTGTCACCCAAATTTCCGAAACCCCATCAACAAAGTAATACACTTGATTTAATGGAACACAAAGGGTTTGGAAATCCCCACCGACAATCCGATAACACAACAATTCACATCCTTCACTGAGGTTATGACTCATTTCCTCACCAATGAAGTTGTCGATTTCTGCACAAGTTGATCCTTGAGACTTAGGGCCACAACTAGATACATGTTCTTGACTTTGTGACATAACTTTCTTTTTCTTGCTTGGTGATGGCTCCATCTTGTAATGGAAAAAACAGTAGTGTGTAAGTGACTAAGTGAGTGTCAAAGTAATTGAGTTTATGAGGGGAGTTGGGGAGTTTGATTGTGAGTCAATGACTAACTACTTGAAAACAGGCCATATTGAATTAGGAACCAAACAAATTGAAAGTGTTCTTTCAACAAATATGTAAGTATTCAACAAACTATACTCTCCAAGTTTCAAGCCATCACTCTAAATATTTACCTAACTCTGGACGTAACAAAACGTATGGGTTCTAATGCAATGATTTTCAGGTGGACTACTTGTTGGGAAAACATGCCTACTTTGGTCAGACCTTAAATTTGTTAACAACAATCAAGATTTAATTGATATATTATCAAAGTATTGCACTAATATATATCTCTCACTCAAATATGACCTGAAGTGAATGACATAAAAAATGACATAAAGTTTGTTGAGAGCGCTGCTAGTTCTTTCAGTGTTCCTTAAATAATAATAAATGTACTACTAAATCAGAGATTTCTTGTTGTAAATCAACTTCTCTACTTATTCTCGGCCTTCCAGTTTTATCCCACTAATGTTGCCTAGGAAAAGGTTCTATATATAATCACCTGATTTGGATTGCAAGTAGAATATAATGGCCTGAGGAATATCACCTAAGCTTCTTGATAGTATGCTCTTAAAGTTATTTTGTCATAAAGGCTAACAAAAGAGAGGATATATGCAAAAGCTAGTCATCACAGTCGCAAGCTGAAGGGTACTGAATACATCAATTCCTAAATATAAGTTACATAACTTAACAAACTTGGTGACAAAAATTGAATTTATATATTATCAAATTATTTTGCAACTAATAAAATTTACAAGAAACTGCACTAAACTATATCTCTCACTCAAATATGTCCTAAAGCAAATGACCTACATGTCTATGTTACTATCTTAAAATAGAAATAGCAGAATTTCTAATCCTGACAGAAACAGATTCACGCAAATCAGTTCAGAGAATTCCAACAGATAAATCATCAGAGTTATCCTCATCATAAAAAGTAACACCGAATATATTTGATCCTAGACTATGATTTGCTACTATTCTCACTTCTCAGATTTTTATGTTTTATACAATTTACGTTCTCTTCAATTTATTATGGACTATGGAATACAACAAAGAAAGTCAACTAACGTAGTATGTTTCAAAGGTGTAGTACATGATAGATTAAGAGCATTTGCGTACTAAAATGTTCTATACCCAGTTTCAATGTACTCCTGAAAACAATTGTGATTGAGATCCTTTTCAAGTATTTAACTAAAAGAATTCAGAATTCAAAAGGAACCAGATGCCTATCAATTGTCACAATAACAGCATTATCCTCACTGACCACCATGAATATTCACCCACAAGATCGCTCTTCTAAATCATCATAATTGTTCATGTAATTTAGACCCTGACTATGAATTTTTACTATCATCTCAATATGGTTGGACAAGAGGGTGTAATTATCACTCTTGCTAATTATGCAACTATGCAAGCACCACTTAAAATGAGCAAACACATAAAATTTGAAGTCCAAACTTGCTAAACTATATCCAGTAAACAGCAAACACATAAAATGGTACAAAATATTAGAGGACTTTAGGTGGAACGGGCTCAAGCTACAAGCAAGAAAGGTAGGGCAGATGGTTTTCTTACACTCGCTTTGGACTAGGTATGAAATAGCTTAGCTGAACTAAGGTTAAGGAGAGATAAAGGGCAGCTAAGGCAAAAGCCAATGCCCGTTAGAACACCAAGAATGGTATTACAATCCCTTAGCCTCACTTCCATTTTTTAGGAGGGAATCACAAATGCTCCGAGTAACAAAGAAAATGGAGATAGGATAAGTAGATGAAAGATCAGATTGCTGATTGGTCTGCTGGAAAGGATGATAGCATTTATTCGACTTAGAAAGCTTAACTAATTCAGTCTTACACCTGGCCGAGCGTTTGTATAGAATCCATATTAAAAGAGTTATCTTCCCCACTATCTCTCTTTCATCTAAAAGCGAAGCTTTAGGGGAGAAACTGAATTTAAATGGACTTTGTTAATGCAGTTTCCGTAGTTATTGAAGTTATTGTTGTTAATGAAGTTTATGTAGTTCTTGAAGTAAAGCTAACGCAACTGATGCAACTTCTATTGTTAATGGAGTTTCTGCAGTTATTGAAGTTTCTACAGTTTTTGCTGTTCTTGTAACTAATCACAAGAAAAGCACTGAATTAGCAACTGTCTTGAATGCACTACTTATTTCATCAACGATGCAAAACTATACCGGCTTCCAAAATCACTATAATTAATCAGTCAGCGCATTTAGTACTTTAGTACTGCTATAAGAATTTTTATGAGCACTTACCAGTTACCCCCCACTAGACTATAGTTCCAAACTTCCAATCTTCTTCCTTACTAATCCAGCAACTATTTATTCAAAACATGAACAGAACATTTGTACAACATGAAATTAAAATAACAGAAGTAAACAACTGAATTTCCCAACGAAGAGCATGAGCATGAGTTGTATATCAAAAACTTGACAAAGCGAGGGAGAGAAACATACTTCAAGCACAACGAAGAGCATGAGTTCTATCGCGAAACTAAAATAACAAAAGTAAACAACTGAATTTCCCAACAATTATAATTCAAAAATCAGACAAGCAATCAAATTAACAGAAGTAAACAACTGAATTTCTCAACAACAATTATACATAAAACGAACAGAACCACGAAAATCAACAACAAAAACGAAAACAAAAAAAAAAAAAAAAAAAAAAAAAAANNNNAACAAAAAAAAAGAAAAAAAAAAAAAAAAAAAAGAAAAAAGAAAAAAGAAAAAAACTGAATGTCTCAGAAGCATAACAACAAAATTAAAACAAACAACAGTACAATTGACCTTCAAATAACAACAAAATTAAAACAAACAAAATCACGAAAGAAATTCAGTTGATTATACAACTGCATAATTTTGTTTGTTTTATGTTGTTATTTTAACTGAATTCAGTTGATTATACCACGAAAGAAATTCAGTCGAATAACAACTTAATTAAAACAATTGGTTATTTTCTCCATGAAAGAAATTCAGTCGAATAACAACAAAATTAAAACAAACAAAACCACGAAAGAAACAACAAAATTATACAAAGAAATTAAAAGGTGAATAGAGACATACCTGGAAAGAAGGTTAAAACTTTTGTGGCGAATTTGAGGCGATGGAAAAGTTAGTTTTTCGAATATGAGGTGATGGTGGAAATTGCATGTAGTCCGAATTTGAGGAGGTGGTGGTGGAGATTGTAGTTCGAATTTGAGGTCATGGTGGAGATTGTAGGTCGAATTTGAGGTGGTGGTGGAGATTGTGGCTGAGTTGGTTGTTCCAAGGAGGTGGAATTTCAAAGGAAAATGATGATAACTATTAAGTATTAACTGAAAAAATTGAGAAGCCCACAGCAAAATCGATAATGGTCATTTTGCATAAATTACCTTTAAAAAGTTTAAGTAACGGGCATACTATGTCCGTTACTTATAAACTAATGAAATGGCAAAATATAGGGTACTTTAGGTAACGGGCAGAGCAAGGCCCGTTACTTATAACAAAATCCGCCAACCGACAAAGGTTTTTAGGTAATGGGCTATTTACTGCCCGAAATTTATACTTGTTTGGGTAACGAGTACTATTTAACCCCTTATCTAAAGTTGGAAAAAACGGCTCAAAGGCTACGGTTTAAACTTTGCCTGTTACATAAAAAAAAGGTTTCGTGCAATTTATATGCCCGTTACCTATAAGGGGTTACCTTTCAAAACTTTTCCACTAGTGCCTATTCCAACTTCTACAAAATTGAGCCTTGATGAGAAGGGAAAGGGTGTTGAGGGTAAGTTGTATAGAGGTATGATTGGCTCATTGCTTTGCTTAACAGCTAGTAGGCGAGATATAGTGTTTTCAGTAGGGTTGTATGCAAGATTTCAAAGAAACCCTAACGAATCTCACCTAAAGGTTGTTAAGAGAATTTTAAGATATCTCAATGGTACTGAAGATCTGTGTTTGTGGAATCCAAAAGGTAGCAGTATGAATCTTATATGATACATAAATGCTGACTTTGCTGGTTTTATTATGGACAGGAAAAGCACTTATGGAATGGCTCACTTCTTAGGTTCCTGCCTTATCTCATGGGAATCTAAGAAAAAAAAAAATTATGTGGCCTTATCCACAGCTGAGCCTGAGTACATTGCAGTTGATTTATGTTGTGCTCAGCTCTTGTGGATTACGCGAGCAATCAATATTTCGAAAAATTGTGTCCAACATTCTAAAATCAAGCATATTGAGATTAGGCATCATTTTCTAAGGGACAACGTTGAAAAAGGTAATGTAGAATTGCATTTTTGCAGGTCAAAAGATCAACTAGCTGACATTTTGACAAAACCTTTGAGCAGAGAAATGTTCATCAAGCTTCGTACCTTGTTGGGTATGATTAGAATTAGACAATGAGCTCTTAGATCTAGACTTGTCCCTTTGGCAAGTCAAATGATGTCAATATGAATATATATATATATATATATATATATATATATATATATATTTTGCTTTTTAGGTCTCACCAAGTTCTTATGCGATGCTGAGCTGATCAATTTAGTACTCAAATACCTTAGCGTAATATTGTAAAGAGTAAGTTGAATTGGCACAGACCAGTGGCAAACCATTAGGGAACCAGATTTCTGAGGTGGTTATTTTAGTCAGTCAGTTTATTTTAAAAAATTCAAATTTTTTGAAATAAATGTAATGACGGTTATATTTATGGCAACTGCCTTATTTGGTTGAACGAACAAATAACTTTCAAATATTTTGAAGATAACCATTTTGATTCAAATCTTTTATAAATATTATTTCATTTCCTTAATCTCACTTTTTCTTATATATTCTCTCGATCATATCTCTCTCATACAAAAAATCTAAATCGTCTAAATTATTCTTCTTTCTCTCACTCACATTGCTCAAAGTTTTTTTTCCCTCAAAGCAGAGGAAATATTTAGTCTCATCTTTTCGAAGAGATGAAGCACACAATTGGTTGAGAAAGAAGTCAGTGAGTCTCCTGAAATTGAAACGAAGAAATCAAAGAAGATGGTTGATAAAGTAATTGAGTCTGTGATAGAAGATGTGATGGAGGAGGAAATTGATGAAGAGGAAGAAGTGCCATTGATTCGAAATAACGCCAAGCCTGAAACTTCGAAAGCTCTCACTATAAAATTTGCCACACCAAAATCCACCATAAACACAACCACAAAAGCGGTTACACCAAAATTAACCGCCCAAACCACCAAATCTCTACACCTGCAACATCCACAAAATCAACTACTCCTAAAAAGCCACCTACTGCAAAATCCAAAGAATCCACACCTGTACCAGTGGAGGTTTCAAAATCCAAAGAACCTGAAATTGTTGAAGAATTTGAGCATGAGAAGGAATTTTAGTACCAATCAAAGTCGGATTAAGAAGAAGTTGAGGAAGAAGAAGTTGAATCAGAAGAAAAGGAATTTGAACCAATGGAGGATGTTGTCGAAGCCATGCAAGAAGAATTGAAGGAAAAGAAAGTAAGTACCAAGAAACCGTCATCAAAAGCAGTTAAGAAAGTTAAGAAGAAGGCCACTAAACCACCAACCACCAAATCCAAAACACCCATGCCTAAAACCACTCCCAAACCAGTTGAGAAATCAATGAACAAGGCAGTTACTGAAGATGAAGAGGAAGTTGAGATAGTTACTGAGAAAGAGAGCACAAAGAAAATAGCAATCAAGGGTGCTCGTGTGAAAACAATTGCTAGAAAGGGTGCTGAGGCGTCCAAGGGGAAGGCTATCATGCGAGAAGCACAACCAGACCATGGCCAACCCACAACAGGGCAAAAGAGAACGCAATCTGCTATTGTGATCTCTTCAAGCACTAAATCTAAGAAAAGTAAGTCTACTACCCCTCAACCTCTATATAATCTGAAAGATAGACAAATTCTGGTAGGATTTTCTGTTGCAAAAAGTTGGGTTGCACAAAAATTCTTGGTTGAGGTTAAAGAGGTTTTAGATTTTCAGAAATGGTCTGTGTTGTTTGCCACTGGTTGAAGAATTTTCAGAAAATCACACCTGCATACTAAAGATAATGGATCTTACTTCTCCTTTGTTAAAGATACTCAGACAAATTTGTCTGAAAAGAAATTGGCTGAGATTCTCAAAGTTCTAACTAAGGGACTTGATGTTTACTCCAGAGAAAATTGCCCATCTGTAAAGGTAGTGACAGCAGAACAGATCCAGACCAGACTCTTTACTGGTCCACCTGATAGCAAGCAGGGACACCATTGGCCAATTAAAGGAGCCAATCATGAGGATATTCCATACTATATCCTCAAAGTTTGTGTGCCCTAGAGCACAAGGCCGTACGATTCTACAGTTAATGGATAGTGTTCTCATTTACTACCTCATTGAACACATTCCTGTCAACCTCCCTGCTATGATGCTAGGCCACATGATCTGCTGTGTGGAGAAAGCTAACCATGCTCTGCTCTATGGAGGCTGGCTAACCTTAGTATTTGGGCACTGGAAAATACCTATGGTGGGAGATTATGGAACAATGTCACATTTCACCAATCGGATAATAGGTCAAAAGGGCATGACATATGCAGGTGGTGTGTTAAAGATGAAGGATGAGGGGAAGAGTGATGCTGGTCTTGCTGGGACCAGTATAAAATCAGTTCAGGCAACTTATGCCTTGGTAAAGCAGCTGAGTGACCAGAGTCAACTCATGCAAAATATGGTCAGCATTGTCACTACATTATGTGCTGCACTTCAAGAATCCTACAGAAGAATTGAGGTTCGTCTTGATAAAGCTGGTATAATTGGTGGTGAGGATTCTGAAGACAAGGAAGAGACATTAGAAGCTGCAGGTGATACTAATGATGAGGATGCTGAAATGGTCTCTGAGAAGGATGAGGAAGAGGATGATGAAGGACATGATGCAAGTGCTTCAGAGGAAGAGGAAGATGATGAGATTGAAGCTGATTCTTGAGCTGATTGATTTCCTTTATTTCCTCTTATTTTATCTTATTGCTGCTAACCCCTCCATTTATTGAACTCTTATTCTGGTTTCCCCCTTCCATTTTCAAAAGACACTGTTATTCTGTAATTTGGTTTAATGCTGGTCTGTAATAACTTTCAGGACAACTAGGTTTGACACTTTGACAGGAACAATTGGTAGAATCAGCATATCTAGAATGCTGTTAGAGCTACCTATATTAGCTGAACTTTATATAATTTGCAGTTTAACTACTGATTGTGTTTAGTTATTTGTTTAAAAGCTTTTATGCATTGACGGTTTGGATGATGCCAAAAGGGGGAAGCAGGTATGATGTTCAGATCTCTTCTACCTAATTCAGGGGGAAGCAGGTCAAATGAATATTACTAATCTATGTGTGTTGCAGCAACTGGAAGCAAGATTGATAGTCTTGCTAGTGGTGACCGACCTACATGATATGGTCTGGAAGTAAATGTATTCAAAGAACTTTACTTCTTATCATCCCAATGGCTTGTTTGCTTGAAAACAAGTCTGATGAACTTACTGATGTTCTTATTGCGAATACATGTTTAAGTTTAAGAGCTCTGACTCTAATTAGTATTTACCTCGGGTACTTAGAAACTCTTTCTTAAAAATGTTGTCAGTTAGTTGTGAACTGGTCTACTTGTAAATGATGCTTAATCTACAAGAATAGTATGAGACCAGTCCATTGAATTCTAAAGAATTCAAAATATTTGAAAAGTTCCAAATATTAAATGATATTATCTGTAGGGGGAACTTCATGGTTTGTCATCATCAAAAAGGGGGAATTTTTTGAGTTCCTAGCTTTTGTTTTGAATGATGACAAACTACATTGAACTGTTATATTGTATGCAAGTTTCTGTTTGCATGTGCAGGTACTAAAGAAACAAGTTAATGATGACAAGATAAAGCTCATGAAGCCAAGTCTTGAAGTTTGCATGAAGACCAAGCTGAGTCTAAATCTTAAGTCTTGGATGCACTACAAGTTGTATGAAGGTTTTTAGATGCACTATAAAGGTTTAGATTATAGAGATTTACTAGTTATGGATGACAAGGAGCTTAAGTTTCTTGTCATACATAACTATAAGTAAACTTGGCTGACTGGAACAGTCTGGGAACAATGTTAAACCAGTCCTATTAAGTTTACTTCATACATCCATATTTTAGAAAAGTTTCTTTCCGCGCAAAATTATTTTTCCAAAAATTATACAGATGCTTGGATTGTTATGCAAGGTAAATATTCTTAAGTATGGCAAGTATGTTATATAATATTGTACTGATTTTATTTGATTTCAAATAAAATCAGTGAGAATATTTTCTCGGAATTACCTCCATAATTCTAAGGAATATTTTTTTCTTACAATATTACATGACATACTAGCCAAAGGCTTATTTAAGGATATCTGCAAGCATACAACCTAAACAACTTTTGCACGAACAAAATTGAAGTATACGAATTGCAAAAGTACTCTCTAAGTCTTAACCTAGCATAAACCTCATCACCACATTAAGGTCTTAATATTCTCTCTTTTGTAAGCGTTTAGGCTAATTGTTATTGAGAGACAAAGTGTTGTAATTTGAGCATTCTGTGAGTTCAGTTTGCTGGGGAAGTTGATATGGGATCATCTTCATTAGAACCTTCATAGTTGAAGGTCGAGTCGAACTTCCATAGTTGGAAGTTGGCGAATCATATTATGCATAGGTGCATAATTGATTGAGTGTAATTCTTTTGTTATTCTGAGTTGATTAATAAAAGAGTGAGTGAGTTGAGGACGTAGACTTATTAGAAGTCAAACCTCGTTAGATCTTGGTGTTGTTTATTTTATTGCATTATTGTTTCCGCTGCTTGAGAACAGGTTCTAAACTGTTCTTATAATTAATCGAAAAATTTACAACAACCTTTCAACACTCAATTCAACCCCCCTCTTGAGTGTCACTTGCAATTTCAATCTTGCTATGTTTTAAACTGTGTACCACAGAAAAAACTTAACAAAACACCATATGAATTGTGGAAAGGCTTCAAACCTAACCTCAATTACCTAAAGGTGTGGGCATGCTTAGGAAAGATAGGTGTACCAGAGTTCCAAAGGATTAAAATTGGTCTTAAGACAGTGGATGATATTTTTATTGGTTATGCTACTAACAGTGCTGCTTATAGGTTGATCCTTAAAGATGGTTCTGGTTTTGGTTTCATAAAGGAATCCAGAGACGTTGAATTTTTTGAACATATTTTTCCAATGAAAATGCATGTTTGTCCATCTTTACCTGCTTCTTCATCTTCTAATTCTGCACAACATGGCATTGCATCATCTAGTGAAACCATAGAACCCAAGAAAAGTAAGAGATCCAGAGTTGAGAAAAATTTTGGTCCTAATTTTATCACGTCTTTTATAGTTGAGCAAGAAAATAAGATGAGCAATTAGTCAATGTTTTTGTAATAGAAGATGACCCTAGGAATTCTGGGGAGGCTATGAGATCCATTGACTATAGTTTTTGGTTAGAGGCTATAAAAGTGAAATAGAGTCTATTATGAGTAATAATACTTGGATTTTGACTGACCTTCCTAGGGGATGCAAGCCTTGAGCAAATGGTTATTTAAAAAGAAGTTAAAACCTGATGGTTCAATCGACAGATACAAAGCTAGGCTAGTGGTGGGAACCACCAGAAGAAAGGTTTAGGTTTCTTTGATACTCATTCTCCAGTGACCAAGGTGCCACCATTAGAGTCCTGATAACATTTAAATCCATTCATAATCTTGTTGTGCATCAAATGGATGTGAATACAACTTTTTTGAACGGTTATTTGCAAGAAGAAATGTACATGAGACAACTTGAAGGTTCTGTGGTACCAGGACATGAAAAAAAGGTATGCAAGCTCATTAAATCTTTATATGGTTTAAAACAAGCACCTAAAAAGTGGTATGAGAAATTTGATCAAACCATAACCTCTAATGGTTTTCAGGTAAATGACTCTAATGCTTGTGTTTATTCAAAATTGTATGAGCTTGGTTGCGTTATCATATGTCTATATGTGAATGATATGCTTATTTTTGGTTCTAATATAGACATAGTTAACTCAAATGAAAGATGTCTAGATTCTTGCTTTGATATGAAGGACTTAGGAGAGGCTGATGTGATTCTTGACATAAAGATTACTAGGACTTCATATGGGTTCGTTGTCTTTAAATCAATCTCACTACATTGAAAATTTTTTTAAGAAATTTAATCAATTTGAGTGTACTCCTGTAAAAACCCCATATGATCCTAGTATACACTTGAAAATGAATAAAGGTAATAGTTTTTCTCAAGAAGAGTATGCCAAAATAATTGAAAGTGTTATGTTTTTGATGAACTATACGAGGCCAGATATAACATATGCTATTAGTAGATTGAGTAGATACACTCATAATACCAATCATGAACATTGGGGTGCTTTGATTAGATTGCTAAAATATTTGAAAGGAACAATCAATTGGGGTCTCCATTACCATAGAATACCTTGTGTTCTAGAAGGGTATTGTGACGCTATTTGGGTGTTTGATAATGATGAAATTCAATCTACTAGCGGTTTTGTGTTTATGTTAGCTAGTGGTGCTATATCTTGGAAATCATCTAAACAAACTTGCATTGCTAAATCTACAATGGAATATGAGTTTATTGCTTTAGAACTTGCAGAGTAAGAAGCTGAGTGGCTAAAAGGGCTACTTGGGGACATTCCATTGTGGGGGAAACCTACTCCATCAGTTTCCATGCACTGTGACTCACAAGCTCCCAAATTGGTGCTGCACTAAATCGATCTTACAATGGAAAGAGGAAGCACATACGGATGAGGCATGGAATAGTGAGAGACCTGATCAGGAAAAATGTGATATCACTTGAGTATGTAAACTCAGAGAGGAATATTGCAGATCCTCTCACTAAAGGCCTTTGTAGAAAAATGGTGCTGGAGTCAGCCCAAGGAATGGGTTTGAAGCCTTTTAATGAGTAAGTTATGATGGATACCCAACTTGAATTAATCTGCTCAAGTTCAAAGGGTCAAACGAAGTCATAATGTAACTCAAGAAATTTACGACGAACCATTCCTAATAAAAGTGATGTAGTATTGTTTTAAAATATGTGCAGGGTTGAGCATTAGCTCTTAATGAGTTCATAGCCCTTTGTGGTGGTTTGTGATAATTTGATGAACTTACCTATGTGAATGTGGGGATTTTTTCCTACCCCTATGAGATCCTACGAGCTTGGGATCTCTAGAGCATTCATGAAAACCCAAGTATTTGTGATAAGGTTAAGTGTGCAAATTATCCATACAACCTCCATTACAGGTTCAGGATACATTCCACCTAAAATGGCTGTAGGACACATTTGTAAACACTAGGTGTCAAATCAAGTCCACAAGACATTGATACTTGAAAAATTGATATCTCCATTGCCCAAATTTGTCATTCTGCAATCTTCTCTTTTCTTTTGAATCATGTGGGGAAATGTTGGAGTATATAGTAGTGAAGTGTAGATGAGGAGTGTAGTAGAGTATAGTACTCTATACTTATGCTTCAAAAGAAAAACACAACAATTTTCCTTGTTTCACTTTGTCCCACATTGACAAAGTGAATGGCTTTCTCATTGATTTATATATCAATATTTACTTTAAGGATTTGTTATAACATCATAGTGGAGGGACTTGGAGACCACACCCGCACGCGCGCGCCGCGCCGGGCCGGGCTCGAGTGAGTGGCGCGTCGCGTTCGTGAGTGTGGTTGTGCGAGGGGTTTTACCCACTTGTGTAATTTTTTGGAGAAAATCAGTATCTAATTATTAACGGACACAATATCTTTAATGAAATTGTAACTATTGATAATTAGTGATCCTTGCCTTATTTTTAGCCTTTAATGAAGTCCACCTTTTGACCTGATGATTTGATTCTTGATTTGTTATCCCCTTCAAGCCACTTTGCACTATAAAAAGACCCTGCATTCTAATCTTCAAACACACGAACAATTCACATTTATAGTCGATGTTTCTCAAACACTGAACACAATTATTGGGCATTGCTTGATTGAGTTCTCAATCTACTCTTTTGCGATACACCATTAGAGTTGACGTCGTGTAACCCTGGGGGTCAATTGCTAAGAGGCCGTGTGTACGAGTGCGAGGCAAATTCGACTTTAGGGCAGTGATCTTGGTCACGCCACGACACATCTAGATAAAATCTTTCTATAATACTAGTCATAACTCTTACACGATAAACCTGGATCAGATTGGGGGTTAAATAAAGGACAGTGATGATATTTCCTCTTTTCTGCAAAAAAAGTGATACCCAACCCAACAACTTCACCACTTTGCAACCCAGTTCATTTGCACTTAACTTTTTAAAAAAATATATAAAATCATTTTGGCCTAGTCTGGTCCCATCTTGTCCTAGCCCGATAGGCTACTTTTCTATCTAAAAATATCCTCGTTTTTATTTAAATGTAATATTTGACTTTTCACACTTGTCGGGGCATAACTTTGGCCGATAATATCTCTAAATGCATTATTGTAATAATTATAAAACATATATTTTTGGAAAGTGTATACATGACGAATCCAACAAGATCATATGTCACTATGTTTTTTCTTATGTATACGTAACAATTGATGGTCAAAATGCATTGGATGAATAGTGCTCAAAGTCAATATGTAGCATCTAATGGAGAGAGTATTTCCAAATATTTTTCCTCTAAAATTTAACAACTCCAATTAAGCTAGAGGGATGATATTCAGGGTCAAAAAAAATAATTCCCAAATCAGGTAAAGTTAGCTAATCCAACCCTCTACCCACAAACCCATCATATGGGACATCTATTTCGTAAAATTATAAAAGAATTTTCCCCCAACTCTAGTGGGTTTATTCTACTATCTACACCCTACTTTCTTTTTCACTAGTGTTGACACCGCGCGCAGCATGTGCGGTGCCCTAAAATGGCATTGCCATTGTTGATTGTATGTGAGACAACTCGGGTATCGTTGTGACGATTTTGTGGCGATAATCACTTATGATAAGTAATGGCATTTGCTTGTAAAATAGTAAACTAATACACTTATGATAAGTAATCACTACCCTACATTTAATAGCAAATGCAACACTCTAATGCAATGGTTGGAGCAAATGCAACGATTTAATGCAACACTTTGAGCTAATGCAATAATATCTTTGGTCTAATACAACGGTCGTATCAAACCGTTGCATTATGCCTTCAAATGCAACGCTTATCCTATGCAATGCAACAATTACATTTACTCGTTGCTTTAGCTTATTTTATGTGTTGCATTAGATGAATATTATATGAGACACTTATGGCCTGTTTACGTTAGCTTCAAATACGTTCAATTCAGTTCAGCTTCATTCAGTTCAGTTTAGTTCAGTTCAGCTCTTCTTTTATTTTGTTAATCATTAATCTTTCATGAAATACTTTTTAGTTTAGTTCAGTTCAGTTGGAGTAAACCGATCCTTGTTGCCTTGATCTACTCTAATTAGTTACCTCACATAATCAGCTTTCCCTTCGTCCCTTTCTCCCTCAATCAACTCAATAAACTGATTTTTCCCTCAAAAGAAATAGAAACTCATAGCCCACTGCCACTGCTATGTATCCCCGCCGTCACTCTTTCTCAGAGCAGCACAATGAAGTCCCCCACCATTAGTTCTCCATCAGTTTCACTCGCCACTTCTAGCAAACAAAAAAGTCAATCCCCGAAATGGGTAATACTATACACAGTTTACATCAATTCAAAGAAATCAATCCCCAAAGGTCGCAGAAATCCCCTCACTAAATCTTGTGAAGACCCTACTTGTGATGAAATTGCTGATTGCCGCAAATTCCTCAATCTTCCTCATCACAAAGAGGTCTTTTTTTTCCTTGTTGATTTCATGGAATTTAATTAATGGGTTTTTTCTGGGTTTTTGATTTTATAGGCTGAAAAGGCGTATCCAAGAGATTTTATGCAAAGAGGAAGAGTTAGAGTTTTGCTTAAAAGAGAATATAGAAGTTTTTGTAATCCGGAGGTTTCTTCAAGTAAGAATTTTTTGTTAGTTTTTTCTCTATTTTTTAAAATTTGATTTGATTGTTGTTTTTTTATGTTTTATTATAATGGAATGTAGTATTAATTGAATTATTTAATGTTGAAATCGGAATTTATTTCCGGATAATATCTAATCGTGATATGTATAAATAGCAAATCACATGGCATTTTCGTAAATAAGTAGAAAACTTTATTACCACACTACCCCTTAAAGTGCATATAAAAAGACGACTTTACCCCTGAATTTCTAACATATTACCCCAAATGCCATTTTGATATGCAAAATTGCATATCACAGTGATTTACTAGTCAGCCCTCTTTATTTCCTTAAGGCAAAATTATCAAAACACACCATTTAAAAATTGTATTTTGCGAAAACACACCTTTTAATTTTTTTTTTTTGCGAAGACCCTTAAACTTAATTTTTTTGTGAGAACACACCTTGAGGCCGGATTCCGGCATTGACCACTTAATTCAACCTAAATGCACCCTTCCACTAGGTTTTTTGCTTTTCTTCTATGTTCTACCTTTTTTATCCTCCCACATCTCCATAATCACCTCACCTCATTCATCAATGAACACACCTCCACTACCACCCCATTTCAATCAAAATTGAACCAAGAATCCACAAATCCCTAAATACGAAAAGCAAGAAAACCAAATTCTCCAAATTTCGACCAAAATTGAAGCACATTAAACTAAATTCAAACTTAATCCAACCCAAAATTTCAAATTAGAACAAAAAATCCCATAACCCTAGTAAATGAGAATGCATTTGGTGGTGTGAAGGTAGTGCGGTCATGCCGGTAGTGGTGAAGACGGTGTGGTGGTAGCTAGCAGAGTGATGATGGTGGTTTATGAGAGAGGTTAGTGATGATTTTTGTAGGGGGGTTGGGTTAAGTAGGAGAGGAAGAGGAAGAGTGTACAAATAACCAAAAAAGTGTGCAATTAGGCAAATGGTAGTGGTCAACACTTGAAAAAGTCGGTCGACGCCGGAAACCGGCATGAAGGTGTGTTTTTGCAAAAAAAAATTAAGTTTAAGGTGTGTTCTCGCAAAAAACATTTTAAAGGATGTGTTTTCGCAAAAGAAATTTTTTAAAAGGTGTGTTTTAGCAATTTTTCCAAAAATTTATAGTTAAATGGTTTAGAAAATATGAATTTTTTTTTTTTTTGGTGCTAGGGAGCTACAAGGGCGGGGATGAGAATCGATCCCAGGATCTCCTGGAACCGGGAGGGAAGCTTTTACCACTTGAGCTACCCCTCACTCTCTTAGAAAATATGAATTTGTTAGTAAATCTTTATGATTTAATGAATTTGTTTGTTTGATTATTGGATTTGTTGTGGATTAATCATATTTGAGAATTAATTACCTTCTCCGTTACTTCTCCAGCAAAAACATTGATTTGGCTGAACAAGTTCCCCTTTCCTTCAATTTTCCTTTTAATTTGTTTGGTTTTTGTTTTTTAATTACGATTTTAATGTTAGGGTTTTTGTTTTTTAGATTCTCTTTGGTCACATTTTTACGTTTGTTCTTGCAATTTGTCAGATTTCGTGAATTTCATATTTGATTTTAGT
Source organism: Suaeda aralocaspica (assembly GCA_016808085.1). Lineage (NCBI taxonomy): Eukaryota > Viridiplantae > Streptophyta > Magnoliopsida > Caryophyllales > Amaranthaceae > Suaeda > Suaeda aralocaspica. The sequence continues at coordinate 414,824 of PYUH01003985.1, read as the reverse complement.
TCAATTTTCATTTTTTGTTTAACTTTTTTTTTTGTATTATCAGTTGAATGTGTAAGTTGTTTAGTTTTTGAGTCAGTTAATTATTTTGATTGAATTTGTGGGTTTAAAGTTGGTTTATATTAAGTAAATTAGGAAATTTTTTTTATATGATGCTTGCAACAACTTACAATTTCTTAAACTTCTGTCTGTGATTAATATGAACAATTTGATGAAACAACCTGATTTGACTGAAGTAGTTGCTGCGGCTAAGGCTTGGCATTGGTAATTAGGTCGATTAATGCTACTACTATAATGGAACTTGAGATTGAGCTTAAGAAGGCTTCCGATTCTTCGAGATGATTTTATTAATTATTTGGTTTTGATTGTTTTAGGGTTTTGTTGCAAATTTCAGTGGAATTTAGATTTTATTGCATGCATGTTGATTAGTGTTTAATTTTTACAATGATGATTTGGAGTTAAATCCAATTTGCTGTAACTATGCACTAGTTTTATTGCGATTTGAAAATTCATATTGTGTGATTTTTTTTAGGTAATTGATGTTTTTTTTTATTAAAATTTTTGTGATTAATTATTATGGAATTATGGTTGCCCTGAAATTGTAAAATGATTTGGATGAATTTTTATATATTTGCATTGGATTAGGAATTGTAACCAATTAATATTCTTTAAGTAGTTTTTTTTCATTTAACCCAGAACATTATGATTTGTTTCTTTGACGGAGAAATAAGAGTTCATAGTTTTGGATCTTGAAGAATTCTTTCTTTCTCTTTACTAGAATTTATTTTCAGAAATTTTGGGTACACCAGCTTCTTCTGCTGCTGATCCCTAATGGGCAAAGGTTAGATTTTTTTGGTCTTTTTGAAGAAAAAAATTAATTTTACACACCATATGCTTGTTGAACTTACTATGATAGTTGGGTTTTTATTGGTAATGTAGTTGTTTTACTGGTTTTAGTTAACGTTTTGGTGGGTTATAAATTGTGTTAAGTTGTTTTCGGTGTTGGTTTAGGTTGATTGAACTCCTGATTTGATACTTGGGTTCATTATTTTTCAAATGGACTCCATATATGTTTGTAGTTTCAATTGAGTTTGCAAGCCTCATACAATTCCACCTCACCACCGCTGCCGCTAAGACCTTTGTTCACCAATCACCACCGCCTTTATCTATATCATAATACAACAACTAGCCAACCACCTTCCAATCACCTATGCTTTCCACTTTTCATCTACACTTTCATATTCATTTCCCTAAACTTTTTTTTTCCCATTTCAACTGCAAAAATGAATTCAAATTTCCAACCTAAAACTACCCAAATTATGCTCAACAACAACAACAACAACACAATGAAGGAAATAATTCTATGCTTTTAATTCGACATCTTCAAGAAGCTATTCCTTTTGATACTCTTTCTCGTCTTTTCTCTCACTTTGGTTCTCTTTCTGTTCGCCCTTCTACTTCTTCTAGGTAATTAATTTTTTTATTTTCTTCCATGCATTTTCCCCTTTTAATTATTGTTGTTTAATTTGATTGTAATTGCAGTTTGAAATTCTGAAACTTCATAGCCATTTGTTGGGTTTTATTTGGTGTTTTGTTTATGATTTTTGTTTTAAATATTTGGGTAACTATTAATTTGTAATTTAGTTTTATTTATAAACATTAAAATGAAGAAAAGTTCATCATTGTGTATTCATTTATTGATAGTGGTTACTAATGAATCAGTTAGTACCACTTCCTTCTGTTATTGATAGTGGTTAGTAATGAAATAATTAGTGGCTGCTAGTGAAAATCTTTCACTACGTCTTCTGATGCACCTTAGCTAAAAGTGCTCAATAAAATATACCGTATGTGTATGCTGATTCTTTACAATAGATGTTGAGTTACCGCCATTAATTCTTTATCCTACCTGTGTTCCTTCCCACCATTTTGCAGGTTATCATTTTGTTTTGTGATGACTTTGTATACTTTGCCAAGTTGCCCTTTTCAGAAGATGCATCTTTTGCTCAATTCCTATAGTCTATTCTTTAAATTCGTCTTCTAATAGTTGCATCATAATTTTGCACATAAGTGCTGCACACGATTATCCTTTATGATTTATCTGAACTAGATCTAATTTGTACTCGAAATGAGTTAGCTTGAAGTCGAGTTTGACCGGATGCAATCAAATGGAGAAGTGTATATATTTAACTGAAAATTATATTAATATGATTAAATTTGATGTTTTCATTAATAAACTAATATACAATGGAAGTGTATATTTCTTAGGTCTCATCACCCAATTATAAAGAATAGGATAAAATTTGCTCTAAAAGGCTTTGGTCTAGTCATTTAATAAATCAGTCTGTGTGGCTAGTGGTTTCAGTTTTTCTCCAAATACGTTTCCTCGTATTTCTTGCTCATTCTGTTAATGGGTTTTCTCTACCATTATTAATATGGTCATTAGTAGCTCCACTAATTGCCATATTTTCACATGTAGCCTTAAGTTTAATACAGAAGCAGCTCAGAGGGAAAGAGTAAATCCTTCTTTTGGTTTTTGTGTTCATGATTGTGATGGCGATTTAGTTCAAATGGGTTTAAATTCTCATCTTGGTTTGGGAGGTCCTGCGATTGAGGAAGTTCATGCTATCTGTTTTAGTCTGGAAATAACATGGGACTGTGGGTACAGGAAGAGATAATAGCAGAGAGTGATTGCCGATGGCAGTAACTTTATTGTCGGTTAAATTGTTAGAGACTTAGCCTCTTTGTTTTAATTACTTTATATCTTTTTCTCATATTAAGAGAAAGGGCAATTCCCTTGCTCATACAATTGCCTCCTCTAACTTTAATGATGCTAAAGAGTATGTATGGCTAAAAGATTTCCCTGATTATGCTACTAATATTACTTTTAATTCGTTTTACTTTGTAGGATGGATGAATGTTGGTATCTTTTTACTATTTTATTGGTCTTAATTGTTAAAGGAGTTTAGGGAAGTTTGTTAGATGACTACAAATTGTTGCATGTTTTAGATGACTTGAATTTGGATGATGTAAATGTATTTGATGACTCGAATTGTGGAGTCTTTATACCTGCAAAATTTAATACTAATGGTTTGGTTGAATTTTAATCTAGGTATATGATCAAGGCAATGGAGCAATGACTAAGAGGCGTGCATTGAAGATCACGATATAGAAGAATGGAGATCTATAAAATTGTATCGATTAACTAATCATAGGCTTGTATAGATTTAGGTATTTTGTGAATCTACATATGAATAGTGAATATTTTTATTGCGAGGACATACGCCTATTGCATAAATTGTTACCTTTGTAAACTATTATGACTTTTTTTAATAGATTTAATTTAATTTATAAATGTCTTTTTGTTCTAAATTTAATTATTTTTGTTCTAAATATTAATGTCAATTTTAGCACGTAGTTTCACCAAATGCAACAATCAATAAAATTAATATAGGCGTTGCATTAGGTATAAAATTAGTGTTGCTTTTGATCTAATGCAACGGTCCTAATGGTGAAAAGGCGTTGCATTAGACTTGATTTAAGTGTTGCAATAGAGTTAATGCAACGGTCTACATATGTTACAGAAGTGTTGCATTAGATCATAATAACTGTTGCATAAGGCCTAATGCAACTCCTAATGTAACGGTTATTGAAAACTTCAAAGGGCGTTGCATTAGGCTCCTATAACCGTTGCGTTAGATTTAATGCAACGACAACATCAGTGGCGGTTTATAGACCGTTGCCTTAGGCCTAATGCAACGGTTAAAGGGGTATAATGCAACGGTTATTGGGTGTTGCATTTGCCTCTAAATGTATGAAATTCAAATACAATATTTTGATTATAAGATGTCATTGAGCTGTTATAGGGAAAGACCAAATTATATGCAATTGCATCCTTCATGAATGATGTATGCCAAGGCCACTGTGTAGCACAATACTTAGTGGATGGGCAGCACAACCTCGCCACTCCCTAACTTTATAACGTACAAAATTCTCCAATAGTTTCTTCATTTGCATCTCCACCAAGCTATTTGTTGCACTCATTTGCCAATTTCTCGAATCTTTGCAAACACCAAACACAAATTGCCATAAAAGTCAATACAATTCAATCATAAACCAGTCAAATGAAAATGCACTCCCATTGCAAAATTAGCAACACACGCAGACTATTAGATGATGAGCACAAGTCACCATCTTTTAAATGCATATAAGTAGAAATCTTCTCACAGCATCAGACCGGCAATGATGATCCAAATTTATATGCATAATGAGGATCAACCTGTAAACAACGTAAATGGAAGAAAAAATAGTAATTGTGCAGAGTATAATTAATATATACTAATTATTGATGATTGATGCAGGCTGTCACACAGCTCTAAAAAATATACCAAACAACACTAAGTCAGTAACTAACATAGCTAGGGAAGTAGGATTTGAATCCACAGGAAAACTAATTGACTAACATATAGAAAAATAGCAGAAATTTATAAATTAAACTCAAATTATAAAAAACCGAGGGCAATTAGTTCAGTATGAACAATCAACAAACTTACAAAACAAAAATCAATTAATTCACTAACTTTCAGTAAACTAGGGGTCAATAATTCTCTCGAACTTAGACTCCCTCAAAATTCCTTTACCGGCTCTCGCTCGCATATAGTCATTTTGCCCATTATTCAGTGGTCTTATTGTGGTAATCTTACCTCTCATCCTCGATTTCGACAATTACCAACTTACAACTAAATTTGGCAACAATTTAATAGCAATCAGTAGAAATCAATTGTAGGAATTAATTACTAATTAAGAATTAATTAATTGATAAACTAATGCATAAAATGTTCATAGATCCTTTAGCCTTAGAGAACTGATTACTCACACATAATTAAAAAACTAAAACAAAAATCACATAACAATTCATAATTCATAAACATGAACAAAAACAACTAATCAATCTATAAACTAAAATTACTAAAAACTAAACTAAATAAATCAACAAAAACAAATCAAAACAATAAACTAAACTAAACTAAAGAAATAAAACTAAAATAATGAAACTAAAAGGAAAAGAGAAAAAGGGAAAGGAATTACCAAAATTGAACTTGAATTAAATTGAATTGAGAGTAATTAACAAATTAATCTAATAATTCTAGAGAGAGAAAGTATAGGAGTAATTAGGATTCTAATCTAGGATTTAATTTCTAAAAAGTGCTAAAAGAGAGGTAGGCACGTCCTCATAACAATATCCTATTTATACAACTATTGGGCTTCAATTAATAAGGCCCGCATTACAAAATCAGATAATTAGCAAGCGCCCATGAATCGCCCTTGATGCGCCCACAGAACAACGCGAGTGTCTTCCCTGCGACCGCTGGAGCCCTTGTTTGGCTTTTGTGAAAAGTCTGATCTATGTTGCGGTCGCATAGAAGAACGGCCCGATTTGACTTATGCGCCCGCATGGGAACTCTTGAACCAACATCTTTGCGATTTTTAAACTTCAAGACTCGATTCCTTCGATTAATGTCCGTAGCTTCTCGTAATTTGGCACGCATCTCGAGACAAAGTCAAATTGACTTGTTTTAAGCTCATGTTGACTTCATAACTGCTTATTTACGCACCTAAAACAAATGAATCAAACTGAAAATCGCACGTAATTACCATTGAAGCATAAAATTAACATTAAAAGCACTAAAAATCAACTAAAACCGCTAAACTCATCCAAATCACAAATTAATACCAAGGAACAACATTTAACCGAATTAAGCAACAAAATCAACTATTAATCACAAAAATCAACAGAAAATGAGGGAAAAACAGTATATAAAACATGTATATCAAATTCCCCCAAACCGAACATTTACTCGTCGTGAGCAAACATATAAGCCGACTACACCCCATAAAAACAAAATAACCATTATAACTCAAGAGAACATCCGAAGACCATGGACCAAAACCAATTAATCAAGCATATAATTACCATCCTTTCTAAATATAAGTCGAACAAAACCAACCAAGAAAGTTTAATGGATCGATGACTACAGTAGCTCACGAGTTGTCAATTCGCACATTTAACGATGAGCTTATTTCAATGAATCTCTAACCTCACATCCCAACCAAAGATGGAATGCAAATGCAAAGTGTGTTTAAATGCAAATTTGAGGAACCCAAATCCCACATCTCACACCCTCATGCAAGTGTTTAAAGATATCTACTCATCAAAAATCTCGACTCGAAACACAATTAATACTCTACGACCTTGACAAAGGATTCATTTCACAATAACCATATCATGTGCTCAAAGATTAAAAAAAAGACTTTTATAAGCTTGTAACGTGGTTAGGGTGATGGGTAGGATAAATTTTGGGATAATGTGGTGGAATGCGGGGGATACGCATATAAAACCAAGGAAAAAACCACCAACCAAAGTAATCATCAACATTTTCCAACATTCAATTCCAACCAAATCAAATTCTTCTTTGATTCACATCAATACCATAATTGTCATAGTCAACAAAACAACCAACTATATTTACTAGCTTCAAACTTCTTTCTTTTTCATGAATTTGAAATTTTCTTTTGAACTTTGAATTACATTTTTATTTCATTTTTACTCCATTCTTTTTCAACTTTTGAACTTATAATGTCTTTATAATTTTCCTTACTTTTCATGCATAAAACTCTAGGTTCACAACTCTTAATGGTTTGTCTTTTTTCAATTAAAATAAACAATAAACAAAATCATCACACATACATAACTAGGCCATAAATAGAATATAACTTTTCAATTAACTTGCAACAGCCTAGACATTGGTATATATGCAGAGCCTTAATGTGAAACCTGTAATCAAAAGAACCTTAATAAACAGCAATTCCAACAATTTTCACCAACAATCCTCCAAAAAGTAAATCAACAACATTACAACAACTCCAAGGCTCCCCCAAGCTAAGTGTGGGCATCATAAACAAACAATGAAGCACAGCTACTAAGGTTGTAATGCGGTGAAAAATACAAATGAAAGATAAAGGCTCAAAATATGGGATCAAGGGAAAATATGTATTGGAATAACTAAAATATGTAACTCTGGAGGATTTTAAAAAACATGAAGGCCTTTTATTATTCGGAACATACTCAAAACCACAACTAAAGCTACTTGTTGTTGCTAAAGCAATGAGGTGAGGTAGGGACTGTGAGGATTTCGCTGACGTAGACTGGATACGAGAATGGATTGGTTGCCTGTTGACGTACCCTCCAAGTACCTGCAAAAAAGGGACAATAATCCTCGTAGGATTATTTCCCCCTCCGATGCTTAAGTAAGTATTTGAAGGAGAGTAAGTGAACAATAATCAACAAGTAAACAATTCTAGAGAGAAGTTTTAGAGAGAAGTTTCTCTTTTTAGTAAGTGTTTTTGTCTTAATCTTCAGTGTACTTGTTACCAGAATTTTTTGGACTATTTATACCCTCAAGTACAATTTCTTACCCACTGAGATTGCGACACTTGTCATCATCTCTTTGATTTCCTTCCTTCATTTGCCTAATGGGCTTTTAGAAGAGAACTTTTAAGGCCCCATGGTTTGTTTTAGCTCTTTTTCATTGGCGAATAAGAGCTTGACATGTGGCAAATGTAGGATTACATATGGACCAGTTAGAAGTTGACATGTGGCAGTGTGGGGCCCACTCATGGCAGACTCATCACTGCCACGTGGCAATCCCATGCTGGGAATTTAAGGACTCGTGGTCCAATTTTGAGATGACACGTGGCCGTGTAGGGTCCACTCATGGCAGACTCATCACTGCCACGTGGCAATCCCATATCATCATTTTATAAGAAAAAATAGGGACACGTGGTCCACTCAGAGGCTGACATGTGGCAGCTGACTTGTCATGCCACATCAATTGCCATCAGATGGGCTGATGAACCCATAATTCATTACCAATCTGATTTAATCAGTTTTGGGCCTTACTGTGCAGGCCCATTTACATTTTGGGGGGAAATGGGGGTTTCAAATTTTCCCCCCTTTTTACCCTCACCCCTTCTCTTTAAATAGAGGTGTGAGGTGAATTTATTTTTCACACTTCAACACTTGTGAATTTTCTTAGAGAGAGAAAGTGGTAAGAGAAATCAATAGAATTCCTAAGAATTTCCCAAAGGCGATTTCCAGTGAGTTTAAACGATTTCCGGCGAAACTTCAGTAAGTGAATAGTGATTCAGATCTTTAACCTACCAACTCTTTACTCAGGTAACTATTACCTGATCGAATGTATACATCATCAGAAAGCAAGCAAAAAGCAAACCGGTTGCATTGAAAACTTTGGAATGCTCTAAATTTTCGAAAGAGGTGAGCAACAAGAAGGGTGTTTTGTTGGTTGATGAGAAAGCTATGGTGCAAGAGGTGAAGAATTGTGAGAAGTTCTACGTGCTGATGGCTAAGGAAGTGCAGGAGGAAGCAACGAGCATCCCTCGTGAATTGCGCCCCTTATTGCACGAATTTCAAGACATATTTCCTGATGAATTGCCGCTAGGGTTGCCACCCATTATAGGAATTGAACATCAGATTGATTTGGTTCCTGGAGCTCAGATTCCTAATAAACCAGCTTACAGGTGCAATCCAGAAGAAACTAAAGAAATTCAACGACAGATTGAAGAGTTGATGGCAAGAGGGTATGTCAGGGAAAGCATGAGTCCATGTGCAGTACCAACATTAATTATTGCTAAAAAGGATGGTTCATGTAGAATGTGCATTGATTTAAGAGATGTGAACAACATCACCATCAAGTACAGGTTTCCAATTCCTCGATTAGATGATTTATTGGATGAGTTGTTCGGATCACAGGTGTTTACTAAGATTGATTTGAGGAGTGGTTAGCATCGGATTCGGATGAATGAGGGTGATGAATGGAAGACAGGATTGAAAACTAAACTAGGACTCTGTGAATTGTTAGTTATGCCTTTTGGTCTTACTAATGCTCCTAGTACTTTTATGAGGTTGATGAATGAAGTTTTGAAGCCTTTCATTGGAAAGTTTGTGGTTGTATACTTGGATGATATATTGGTATATAGTGCAAGTGTGGAAGATCATCTTCAGCATCTAAGAGATGTGTTCAAAACTTTGAGGAAACAGAAGTTACATGCTAAGCTCGAAAAGTTCTCGTTCATGGTCTCAAGTGTGACGCTCTTAGCTTACATTGTTTCTAAGGATGGTGTTTCAGTTGAACCTTCGAAGGTGGAAGCTATTAAATCATGGCTAGTTCTGAAATCTGTGACTGAGGTGCGTGCTTTTCATGGTTTAGCTTCTTTCTATAGAAAATTTGTGAAGAATATCTCTTCTGTAGTAGCACCTATGACCGAGTGTATCAAAAAGAACAAAGAGAAGTTTGAATGGACCAAGGATGCGCAAAAGGCATTCGAGTTGGTGAAGAAATTTCTTTGTCAAGCTCCTATCTTATCTTTGCCAGATTTTTCGAAACCTTTTGAGGTTGAAACAGATGCTAGTGGCGTGGGGATTGGTGCAGTGTTGGTTCAAGGTAAGAGACCTATAGCTTATTTCAGTGAGAAATTGAATGGGGCAAGGTTGAACTACACCTATGACAAAGAATTCTATGCTATTGTTCGAGCATTAGATCATTGGAGTCATTATCTGCGACCAAGTCACTTTGTATTGCATTCTGATCATGAGGATTTGAAGCATATCAATGGCCAACATAAACTCAATCCAAGACATGCTAAGTGGGTTGAATTTTTGCAATCTTTCCACTTTTCATCAAAGTACAAAGAAGGCAAATCTAATGTGGTTACTAATGTATTATCAAGGAGGTATGCTTTAATTGGTGTCCTTAATTTCAAATTGCTTCGTTTGGAGTTGATTACACAATATTACGAGCGAGATGGAGGTTTTGGTCCTATCTATTTACAAATTTCGAAAGGTTCTATGGGATCTTATGTGCTACATGATGGATTCATTTTCAAAGAGAAACTACTTTACATCCCTAAGTACAGTATTTGTGAGTTAATTACTTGTTAGAGAGGCGCATGGGGGTGGAATTGCAGGACACTATGGTATCGCAAAACCTTTGTCAATGTTGCAGGAACATTTCTATTGGCCTAGAATGATTGCTGATGTTGAAGCAGTAATATCACAATGTGTTGTTTTTCAAAAAGCCAAGGCATCCTTCCATCAAGGATTCTACACTCCATTGCCAGTACCAAAAGCCCCTTGGGATGATATCTCTATGGATTTTCTAGTTGGTTTGCCTAGAACTGCAAGGCAAAAAGATGCTATAATGGTTGTGGTTGACAGGTTTTCAAAGATGGCTCACTTTATACCTTGCCACAAGACTCATGATGCTGTCAATGTTGCAGAACTATATTTTCGAGACATTGTTAGGTTACATGGAGTTCCGAAAACAATTGTCAGTGACAGAGACACGAAATTCATGAGCTATTTCTGGAAATCATTGTGGCGTTTGATAGGTACGAAATTGCTCTTCAGTACTTCTTATCATCCACAAACAGATGGTCAAACTGAGGTCACCAACAGAACACTAGGCGTTCTACTTCGTGGTTTGGTAAGCAAGACACAAAAGGACTGGGACTTGAAATTAGCTCATGCAGAGTTTGCTTATAATCATTCACCTACTTATGCAACTAAGCATTAACCTTTTGAAGTTGTTTATGGAATCAATCCCAAGCTGCCTATTGATTTCGAGGCTATTCCTAAAGGTGAGCTCGTTCACAAAGATGCTTTAGCTAAAATTGAATACATGCAGAAGTTACATGCACATGTTAGAGCAAGGATTGAGCATGTGAATGATATCTATAAGACAAGAGCTAACAAGCATAAAATCAAACACACATACAAGGAAGGAGATTTGGTATGGTTACATCTAAGAAAGGAAAGATTTCCTAATCAAAGGAAAAACAAACTAATGCCTAGGTGTAATGGACCATTCAAAATCGTAAGCAAGATCGGGGACAATGCATATAAACTCGAATTGCCAGGTGAATATGGTGTGCATGCCACGTTCAACATTGGTGATCTGTCTCCTTATGTTCCTGATCATCAACTTCGAGGTTTGAGGACAAACTCTTTTGAAGAAGTGGAGGATGATACGAAACAAGGTGACAACTTCTAAGGTTTGGTTATGGCTTCTAAAGATGATACAAGTATGGGAGAAATTATGGCTTATGGAGATTCAAGACTTTTAGGATCTTCTAAGACATCATCATGGGTGTGTATGGTGACACACGAAAATACTTGATCATTGATGCAAAGGAAAGAATGGTGGAATTAGGGGAATAAGATGGTTTTGCCTATGAGTTTTTCCCACTTCACTTGATAGGGTTTTCTCATTTTTAGGCGTTAAGTCTTTTAATTCTTGAAGTGTCTTAATCATCATTTACAGCCTTATACACATGAAGAATGACTTCTTGAAGGTTTCTTGATTAAAAGATTGAATCTTGAAAGGTTTCTTGAAGATTTGAAGAAAAGTCATAAAAATGGCGCAAATTTGGGACGGTTTGCTTGGGCGTCAATTTTGGCGTTTTTTGGGTTATTTTGGGTATATCATATATTTGTGTAAATCTGGTTGTAATTTGTTGATTATCTTGATTAGCAAGATAAGAATAAGTTTGTTAGGATATTTTTCAGATTAGATAAAGTTTGTTAGGATATTTTAGCAAGTTGCATTACCATGCAGTGATGATGTGGCATTCTTATCTTGTGAGTCATTGATGAGTCACTAGATTAGTCCTAATTATCCTATGTTTATGCATGTATTTTAGCCTAGATTTGTTAGAATTTTGTTGATGATTGTGACTATAAATAATCTCAACATTCAATAAACATTGATTGTTTAAGTTTGCTTGTTTTCAACAAAACAATAGAAAAACCGAAGGTGGGAAGAAAATTTCGAGTGTGTGAAATTTTCGAACAGTTTGTGAGAGTTGGTGCTTAGGCTTTAGACTCTTGTGAGGATAGTTTTAGGAATTGAGGGTGCATTGCTTTAATCAATTCATATAATTATTCGACCTAGATCGTTTTTCTTAGTGCTTGGCTTTAGAGAAAACCGAACTAGTTTATATCTTTGTGAGTGGCGATTTTTATTATCAATATTCACATCAGTTGGTATTCGAGCCGTATGTAGCGCTTAGTGAAATGTTTGCAGGAGCATTTGATAAGCTTCTCAACGCATTGAATTCTTCTGATTGATTCTAGTTGCATTAGGCCGTGCAGGTTCATTATAAACCAGTGCTTATCGGGAAGCAACCTGGGCTTTCTATCCCATCATTCATGCTTGATGTTTTTGTGTCCCGGAACGGGACAATGTTTAGCTTGGGGGAGGTATGTTTTACTACTTTCTTAGGTTAGTTTTATTGCTTTCTTAGGATCGTTGCTTGGTTTGTACCGTTCATTAAGAGCGGGAGTTTACTTGCAACACAAAATGATTGTATTGTTTTCTTAGTTAAGTTCTAGAGAGATTTTTTTGATTAATTAGCTAATTGTTCGTCCTGACCTAAGTTTATTTGAGAACATGATTATTCATACCCCTTATGCTATTTTCGAAAACCTTATGACTCTTGATTGCGGATGATTTCACATGTATGATTTGCTGGCCATGACTTGATCTTTAATTGCTAGAATTCCTTGTATTGGTCAACTCTTTAAACCTTGCTTGGTTCTTGGACTTCAACTGTGTTAATGGGAGGATTTGAGCCACTTTGCTTATATTGCTATTATTCTTCTTTTATGTGTGCTTAGTTCCTGGTGCAATTATGATATTGGGTTTGACATTGGATTCTAGTAGCTTTAGCTATGGTTTTGTGTATGTTGCGCATGATGAAAGGCCTTCATTTCTTTTAGAGCCTCAAGAATTTCATATTTTAGTCATTTTCACACATATTTCTTCTTGATCCCATGTTTGAGCTTTTATCTTTCATTTGTATTTTCAACCATGTTACAGCCTTATTAGTCATGCTTCATTGTTTGTTATTATGCCCAAACTTGGTTTGGGGGAAATGGAGTAGTTGTGGTGTTCTTGATGTACTTTGATGGTTGTTTTGGAGGATTGTTGGTGAAAATTTGTTGGAATCGTTGTTTAGTGAGGTTTTTGAATAGGTTTCACATTAAGGTTTTACATACTAATGTCTAGGTTGTTGCAAGTTAATTGAAAAGTTACATTCTATTTATGACCTAGTTATTTATGTGTGATGATTTTGTTTATTGTTTATTTTAATTAAAAAAAGAAAAATGATTAAGAGTCGTGAACCAAGAGTTTTATTATGCATGAAAAGTAAGAAAAATTATAAAAGCATGATAAGTTCAAAAGTTGAAAAAGAATGAAGTAAAAATGAAATTCAAAATTCAAAGTTCAAAAGAAATGAAATTCATGAAAAAGAAGAAAAACGTAAGTTTAAAGCTTCTGATATAGGTGGATGTTTTGTTGTTTTATGAGAATTATGGAGTTGATGTGCATTCAAAAGAAAACTTTGGTTTGATTTGGTTGGAGTTGAATGTTGGAGAATGTTGATGATTTCTTTGGAGTTGTTGACGGTTTTCCATTATTTTTTATGCATATACCTCACATTCCACCACATTATCCCAAATTTATCCTCCCATCACCCTAGCCACGTTACAACCTTATTTAAGTCCTTTTTAATATTCTTGCACATGCTATGGTTATTGTGAAGTGAATCCTTTGTCAAGGACATAGAGTATTAATTGCATTTCGAGTCGACATTTAAGATGAGTGGATACCCTTTAAACACTTGCATGAGGGTGTGAGATGTGGGATTTGGGTTCCAAAAATTTGCATTTAAAAACACTTTGCGTTTGCATTCCATCTTTGGTTGGGAGGTGAGGGTTAGAGTATCATTGATATAAGCTCAACACAAAATGTGTGGAGTGACAACCTGTGAGCTATTCTACCATCGATCCATTAAACTTGCTTGGTTGGTTTTTTTTGACTCATATTTAAGAAGGATGGTAATTGGATGCTATTATTGGTTGGCCTTGATCCATGTGTTTTGTTTTGATGGGGTGAAATTAGTTCTATTGTGTTTGCTTGGGACGGGAAAAGGTTTAGCTTAGGGGAGTTTGATGTGTCTAATATTTATAAAACATTTCTACCCAATTCTTTAATGATTTAAGGACTAACCGGGCTCATTTGAGCCAATTTTGATGCTAATAGTGTTCTTTTAGTTTTTTGTGTGGTTTTGTAAGGTTTTGTAGAAAACGACCAATTTTCAGTTGATTTTACTACCTAATTTTGGCACATGAGAGATAAAGATTACTTATGAGCATTTGGAGAAATATTAGAGACATTTTACAACTCATTGGAACAAATTTGACGTGTTACACGACAAGTTGGAGAAATGTTTAGAAGTAAAAGTGAAGAATTAAGAAGTTTAGAAAGGGAGATTTTGACCACTGTCCACTATTTTGATCATATCTCCCAAAATATATATCGGGTTGATCTGATTCTTATTTCATTAGAAAGTAGACTCAAAGAGATTTCCAACGATAGGCCATAAGCCTTGTAGAACATCCTGTAGAAAAGAGTTATAGAGATTTCAAAATGACGCTGAAAGTCCAGAAGCTTCTTCCTTGTAATGCGGGAGTATAGAATTTGTTCTATGCGGGCGCATGTCACGCCTGTGAAGCTATTTTGCTGGGAGATTGACTTTTTTGCTTAATTAATTATTAAAAAGCCCATTAGGCCTGTATTTAAGGCACGACATTCTAGGAGCACGGGGGATACTTTTCATTATTAGTTTTTCCAGTTTTAAAATCCTAATTAGCTCTCTTAATTACTTATGCTCTCTAGATTAGGTTAGTTTAGTTTATTTTGTTGAAGAATTTTAAATTCAATTCAAGTTTATTTTCCATTCATGTTTGGTAATTTCTTTTCTCTTTCTTCGTCAATTATTTATATTCATGTTTATTAGTTTCATTAGTTTTATTAGTTCATGTTAATTAGTTTTTGTTTGTTAATTAGTTTATGATTATTTAGTTAATTATTGTTCTTATTTGTTTATGATCATGAATTTAACATTGTTTATTGTTTTATTTTTTATAATTATGAGCGATTAATTTATTTTCTAGGGTTTAGGGGATCCATGAACTCATCAATAGACTAGTTTAATATCAATCGATTAGTTCCTGATTAGTAATTAAATTCCTATTATTGATTTCTATCGATTGCAATTAAATATGCGCAGATTTAATAGTAATTTTGGTAATTGTCGAAATTGAGGCCGAGAGGTAAGATTACCACAATAAGACCACTGAATAATAAGCAAAACGAGTCTATGCGAGCGAGAGTTGATAGAAGAGTTTTGAGGGAGTCTAAGTTCGAGAAAATTAGTGTGCCCTAGTTTAAAGAATTTTGTGGAATTGATTGGTTTATGTTTTATGAATTTGTTAGTTGTTCATGGTGAACTGATTGCCCTAGGTTTTATTGAATTTGAGTCAATTCTTAGTTTACTTTCATTATTAGTTTTTTAGTTAATAATTAATCATAACCAAGGCCTTGTTCACAGTTTAAACTTTTTAGTACTAGTAGTGTTTCATTGCTTCCCTGTGGATTCGATCCCTACTTCCCTATCTATATTAGTTAATGTTGTTTGGTTTATTTTTGAGAGATATGTGATAGCCTGCATGATGCATCAAGGAGTTTAAGGACCTCCTTTTTTACCACCTCTTGAATACGATTTAGTCTTCGATGTCCATGTATACAAGGTTTATGACCTTCCTTTAAATGAATTCTATGCATACAAAAACCAGGGCTTATACAGTCAAATCATCATGTGTATAATCAATAGCCTTTTCATGAGACTTAAGCACATATAATAATATTTGAAGTTGACTATCAGTGAGATCAGAATTAACTATGACTGGATAAAATTCTTTCTCAGATAAGAAAGCATATTTCAACTTAGAGGGGAAGGGGTTTCATTTCAGGATGTGTTACCTCCTTGATGAGGTAATGCATGATATCTCTATCTCTCCTTAAGAGTCATTTTCTCACCATTTAAGTCACGGGCTATGGCATCAACTTCAGAATCACCTTTTCCTGCAACAGCACCCAAGGATAGAACAGCCTCCAGAAGATCTTTCTTAAGAGATTGAGGCATATCATCTAGAAAAATCTCATTCACCACATCAATTCTATAACATGATTGCTCTAGCTTTCAATTTTTCATAGCATTTTTAAGATTAAAAGTTACTTTATCATATCCTACACCAAGAGTCAGACTTCCATTTTTAACATCAATGATAGCACCTATAGTGTGTAAGAAAGGTCTACCAAGTATAATCAGAATATTAGCATCCTCATCAATATCTAATACTACAAAATCAACAGGAATAAAGAACTTTCCAACTCGAATAGGTACATCTTCCAAAATACCATTAGGGTACTTTACTACCCTATCTGCCATCGGCAAAGTAACATTAGTAACTTTCAAATCTCCCATGTCAAGTTTCCTGCAAATAGATAAGGGCATAACACTAACACTGGCCCTTAATTAAATCACATAAAGCTTTATCAATAAACAAGTGACCAATGTTGCACGGAATTGAAAGCAGTCTAGATCCTTTAATTTTAAGTGGAGATTAATGTTGGAGTATAAAACTGCACTCCTCAGTAAGTGCAACCATCTCTGTCACATACAACTCACATTTCCTGCTGAAAATATCTTTGTGTAAGTAGGAATTTGAGCTATCAAAGGAACGATGAATTGTAAATTCTTGACTATTTGTAAAAAATTTCAAAAGTGATTATCATTCTTACTCCTGGTTACCCTATTCGGAATGGGTAACGATGCCTTAGAGGGTGGCAATGTGTCAGTGATCAAGTTTGCTGCAGGAGCTTGCTTTGTGTTTGCTTCTTTTACTTTTAATGCTTCATTCTCCTTTTCAATTGCTGCTTCTTCTTCAAGGTCTTGAATCACCATCGAACTATTCTTCTTCATTCCATCTCCAACATTGTTGGTGTCATCATTAGGCATGCTTGGACTTTCATAATAAGTACCACTCCTTATTGAAGTGGAATTGCAATGATCTCTATGTGGATTTGAAGGAGTTAGTTGAGGAGGAAGTTGTCCTTGTTCCCTTTGAGCCGAAGATTGGCGATTTGTGCAACTCGAGTCTCCAATTGCCGGTTGTGAGGTTGCGTTGCTTCCATAGTTTTCTACATCTACATCATCATAGTCTTCAATTCTGAAAGCTCACTGTTGGTTGGCTGTGGTGGTGCTGGATGTGGTGGCCTATTGAAACCAGGTGGTTGTGGTGGCCTATGATCTTTCCATCCCAAATTTTATGTGTTAGAATATGTATTATTCTTGTAAGCTTAAAATGCACACACTTGCTCTACAGAACTATGGCATTTTTGAACACTATGACCAAATGATACGCATGAATCACAGAAGACATTATTACATCCCGAAGGTGCAGCCATTTCAGCTACTGTCATTGGTAAAGAAGGTGTAGTATTGATCTTATCTAGCTTTTGACTTATTGAATTGATTTGTGAAGCCAAAATCGCATACTTATCATCAACTACATGCTTCCCTCCTCTCTTAGAATGTCCTCTAGCATTGCCAAATTGAGAATTGTGGATTGCAATTTCTTCAATTAATTCGTATGCAATATTAACCTCTTTGGTTCATGAATCGACCATTAGCAGTAGAATCAAGCAATGTCCTGCTTTTGTTTCCTAACCCGTTATAGAATGGTTGAACCAAAAACCACTTCTAAAGTCCGTGAAGTGGACACAATAATCCTTGAATCTTTCCCATGCATCATAAAGTGTCCCATCGGTTTCCTGGTTGAAATTCATGATTTGTCTTCAAAGGGTTGCAATTTGTTACGGAGGATAGTACTTCCTTTGAAATGCAAGAGCTAACTCGTCCCATCTATTAATATTTAATATTATCCACGTTGAGACCATGCAACCAAGTACGAGCCTTGTCCTTTGATGACAATGAGAACATCATTCGTCTGATATAGTCTTGAATCACACTGGCTTGCTTTATCTTGTTGCAATATTGAATGAAATTACTCAAGTGCAAATTCGGATCCTCCATCAATGTTCGCAAAATTTGGTTCCTTTCTACCATACCCACCAATGTTGGTCTCTTTATCAGGAACTGTATAACCACCTCCTACTGTTGCTGAACTAGGTTGAGAGTAGTCCCTTAATGACCTTGCTCGTGGTAGAGGCGGCGGCAGCGTATTTTTATTATTTTCAGAACCCGACAACTCTTCTTCATCAGAAATATCCAATTCACTCAATAATCCTTACCAATCAGTTAATGTTCGTTCTGTAAGCAAAGTTCTCCTTAATCTTCACTTCCTTCAACGATTACACTTGTGAAATGATTTTTCAAGATCAGGATCAATCCACACCTTCATGCAAATTGAAAGCCTACACAAGCATAAAAACTCTGACCAAAGATGAGAAACCGCCTCAAAGAACTTGTTAGTTCCTTGAGGCTAAGAAAACAAAAAATTAACAATTTAAACCAAACAAACAAAATTAAAAAATTGCATTCCCGGCGACGGCACCAAAATTTGATGTAGGCTATCGCAAACCTCTCAAAAATATACCAAACAACAATAATTAATATACCTAGGGAAGTAGGGATCGAATCCACGGGAAAGCTATTAAATTCTATTATTTCTAAAAAGTAAAAACTGCGTAATAGACTTTAGTTGAATTTCTAACTAATTTACTAACAGCTAGAAAAATAGGAGAAATTATGAATTAAACTCAAAATTATAAAAACCTAGGTTATCGGTTCACTACGAACAATCAACAAACTCATAAAACATAAATCAATGGGTTCACTAACTTTCATTAAACCAGGGCCCACTAATTCTCTCGAACTTAGACTCCCTCAAAACTCCTTTACCGTCTCTCGCTCGCATAAATCTGTTCTGCCTATTATTTAATGGTCTTATTGTGGTAATCTTACCTCTCGGCCTTGATTTCGACAAATACCTAAATTACAACTAAATTTGGCCACAATTAATAGCAATCAGTAGAAATCAGTTATAGGAATCTATTAAAAATTAATTAATTAATATTAAACTAATGCATGGGCCCGCATAGAAGAACGATCCAATTTGACTTATGAGCCTGCATGGGCACTGCAACTTTTTTGCGGATTTTTAAACTTCAAGGCTCGATTCCTTCGATTAATGTTCGTAGCTTCTCGTACATTGGCACGTATCCGGAGGCAAAGCTAAATTAACTTGTTTAAGCTCATGTTGACTTCATAATTCCTTATTTACACACCTAAAACACATGAATCAAACCGAAAATCGCGCGTAATAACCAGTGAAGCATAAAATTAGCACTAACAGCACCAAAAATCAACTAAAACTGCTTAAACCCATCTCAATCACAAATTAACACCAAGGAAATATATTTACGAAATAAAGCCACAAACTCAACAATAAAACACAAAATCAACCAAAAATGAGGGGAAAACACTATATAAAACATGTATATCAATGATAAAAGGTTATAAAAGCTTAAGAATAGATCGAGAACATGTTAATTTAAGCAACATTAATAATTAGCACAAAGTTTAGATCGTAAAACCAGGATTTGTTGCACAATTTCAAAACCGGAAAATTTTAACCTTTGCAAGTCAAATTGAAATTATTAAAACCCTAATTCAATTCAAAAACCTATATGACACATTATAGACCAATCTTTTTCCTTAACTTATATGAAAAATCCAAACCCATTTTTTTCTTTGCCTATATGATAGATTGACAAACATATCAAGTTCAATTTTCTACTAACTTCAAAGCAAATAAGAAAACGGTGTAGTAATCTGTAACTTCAGACTCATTCCATAAAATCCTAAACAACAGCAAAACTCCCTTGAGTTTTATACAGCATAAACGACTAAAGTTAGCTGCAACTAAAGTAGCTACAATGCAACAGCAAACCAAGCCTTAAACTACAATATAATAGCAAACCAAGTATTGAACTACAATAAAATAGCACCTATTAAACATCTTTACATAATGAACCTAAATAGAGCTGCATTTCAGGTTTTTCACAAATCCAACCAACTGAACACACTGCAACACAATTTCAAATTCAATATCAGATTAAGGAAAACCCAATAAGCTCTTCAATATCAAATTAAAGAAAACTCAAAAAGCTTTAATGACTCACCTTCCAGTATGGAATTCAACACCTTTTTCCAATGTAATTGATCGATTTTTGGGTCTAGGAAAGACCTTATAGTATTTCACAATAGTTTGAATTGTGGACCAACATCAACAATTAACATTTGATTAAAATGTGTACATAATTAAAACCAATATACTCTAGCTCACATGTAGTAAAGAAACGTAGACATTAAAAAAATTAACAAAAAAAAAAGAGAGATTTATACATTCCTTTTAATAACCCAAAGACAATTAATGATAGAAAAAAAATTAGTAACAGCAACATGATGGAACAAATCTGGGGAAATGGATTTAATGGCAGAGAATTCCTTAACCTAAGGATAATTAGAATGGATAACTATTTCTTGGTTTGGTCCTTGAAAAGACCTTCTTTAACCCAAGCCTATAGAGACAGCCAAATAAAAACAGAAGTGTAAAAAATATTTAGACTTGTTCAATAAGTAACCCAGACTAACCCCTTCACTATCCAACCAATCTCATTGCATCTAACTCCCGCTATAGATCAATATACAATACTTAGATGCATTAGAAATAATTATAACTTACTATGTCACATGCTATTATTTTTATTGGGCATAAACATGTATTAATAAAAAATTTACAACTTTATTTATTCATTCAAAATTCCTTAAAAACACATCTAAACATTATAAAACTCTTTTACAATCTACTATTATCATCATTAATCAAATCTATGCTTTAGAATAATTTTTCATAAGATAAAACTCTTTTACAATCTACTATTATCATCATTAATCAAATCTATGCTTTAGAATAATTTTTCATAAGATAAAACACGTTCATAATATTTATACCATTGATTTTCATGATTATAAAATTTGGACAACAATATAATTCAAGTTTAAAACATTTTAAAATCAATCTAAACTTTATAAAATGAGCATAAATTCACCCAACAACAATTCATAATCATAATATTGAAATTTTAATCATTAAAAACCCTAAATCGTGAATTTCATAATTTCATAAACCCTAATATAAAATTTCATGATCAACCTAATAAATTCGTACTTTAAACTAAATCATAACTTTATAAAAACATGATTAAAACTATAGAAACATGATTAATCATAAATATAAACATGAATTTTGCAAGATTGAATTAAAAAAGAAAAGAGATGAATTTTTTTTTATAAAGGAATTCGAAAATATACCAAAAGGGGAGGAGGTGGTCGGTGAAGGTGGCCGGCGAGGTGGCGTAGGTGGCAGTGGGGAGGCGCGAGGCAGCAAGGGGATGTCGCCAGCGAGGGCTCCAGCAAAGGAAAGGTGGCGAAGGTTTTTTTTTTTCGGAAATTTTCCAATTTTATTTTTTTTTCCCAAATTTTTTTCCTCTCTACTTTTGAAATCCTAAACTCTAAAATTGCAAATTAAATCTGAAAATATTGCTTTTAAGGGGTATTTATTGGCCCCAAAGTAGGATTTGGTGCAATTACATAAATACCCTTAATGTTTGAAATTACTTTTATGCCCTTGTTTTAAAACAATTTAGGAAACTCTAAAAAATTCTATTTTTAGAAACTTTTCAAAATATTTTATAAAACTTAAAATAACATGAAATATTATTTATATACATAAAACAATTACTTTGATTAAAATATATTTAAATTTCCTTTCTTTAATATTTTTATTGAACTTAATTATATTTCTCAATAAAAATATTAAAAACATACTTATAAAATACTAAAATAACTGTTTAAAGTACATGAAAATATGGGGTATTACAGTCTACCCCCTTAAAAGAAGTTTTGTCCTGAAACTTTATGTAAATTATTGCATAGAATTTGATTAGAAACTACATTTACTTCAAGATATTTCATTTTGACACTATGATGTTGTAGACTTTAGACATTTAACTAACCCTTTGCTTGAAAACTTTTAGTGAACAAACATAAAACTTTCATAATACTTTACTAAAAGACGTAAAATTCATAAGGGTAAAAACGCGCGAAATCATATTGCACTCTACCCCCCTTAAGAATTGAGTTACGTCCCCATAACTCTACACTACAAAAAAAAGGGTCATTTGCGATGGAAAAATTCCGTCGCAAAAGGCGTAAATTCCGTCGCAAACGACTTTTGCGACGGAATTCCGTCGGAAATTAGTTGTCGGAATTTTGCTTGTCGTAAAAACGGGAATTAGCGACGGAATTTGCGACGGAATTCCGATGGAATTCCGTCGAAAAAAGTTGTTTAGTTCCATCGAAATTTGCGACGGAATTTCCGACGGCCGGAATTCCGTCGGAAATTTCCGATGGAAAATTCCGTCGGAAATGTCAAACAGCAAAATAAAAAAAAAAACTAAAAAAAAAACTAAAAAAAAAGGTGGTGAGGCAGCAATAGCCACCCCACCACCTCAACAAACCCACGCCACCACCACCCTCAAACCACCACCCACCCCACCACCACGCCAGACCCACAAACCCAGACCCACAACCACCAAACCCCACTCACCCAAAACCACAACCACCAACCCCCACCCACCCATGACAACCGCCCCGCAAACACCCAAAAACCCTTAACATTTAACCACAACCCATAAACCACAAACCCACAAACCACCCCATAAACACCCAAAAATCCGCAAGATTCAACCACAAAACATAACCCCAAAACCACCATATGAACACCAAAAACAAACCCAAATAACCACAATCCACCAAAAATGAAAGAATCAAACCAAAATACCATTAAAAACCAAAAGAGTCGAACCAAAATCCACAAAAACGAAAAGATCGAACCAAAATCCACCCAAAACGAACAAAACAAACCAAAAAACCGTAAATAAAACTAAAAAGAAGAGCTTACCTTAATAAAATCAACCTTCAAAGTTTTTATTAGGTCGAATTTGACCATAAAAATCCTAGATCTAGGGTTTGTATGGTCAAATTCGATCTAAAAAAACTATATCTTGATAGAAAAGAGAAAGAAAAGAGAGAAAGTAAAAGAAATCAGAGAAAGAGAAAGAGAGGCAATGGAAAGCAAAGAAAGAAACAAGAGAAAGTAAAAGAAAGCAGGGAAAGAAAAGAGAGAGGCGAGAAAAAGAGGCGAGAAAGAGAGGCGAGAATAGAAAAATGAGAAAGAGGGGGTAGTGTGGCTTTATATATAGGTAGGGTTTGTGGAATTTTTAATTAAAAAAGGCATTTGTGACGGAATTTGCGATGGAATAAATTCCGTATGAAATTCTGTCACAAATTTGCGATGGAATAAATTCCGTATGAAATTCCGTCGCAAATTTCCGACGGAAAAACATTTCATCGCAAATTTGCGTCGGAAAATTCCGTCGCAAATTGGATTTATCTATTTTTTTTTTTGAATTCCGTCGGAAAGGTGTAAAATCCGTCGCAAATTTCCGACGGATTATTATAATCCGTCGAAAATTTCCAAAATTTCCGACGGAAAATCGTTCCGTCGGAAAAAGTCTGTCGCTAATCAGCGATTTTCTTGTAGTGCTACCTACTAACCTGAAATTACTCCGGAAACTTTTCTGTTATCATATCTTCAGCTTCCCATGTTGCTTCTTCGGTTTCTTGGTTAGACCACAAAACCTTCACTATTTTAACACTTTTCCTACGAGTATCCTAATAAGTTGATATTTTATATGTATTTTATCCCCGATCCCAATTGATTTTTAGCTCTAATACGACTCTTTTGAGCCATTTCTACTAACTTTTTCTATTTCGAGTGTTTGTTGTGCTTTTTATTAGATTTTACAGGAATCGATGATTTATCGTTGTTTTCCGAGCCTTTTGAAGCACTTGAAGAAGTTAGTGAAGAGTTGAAGTCATTTAGGAAGCTAAACCGAAGACTAGAAGTGTTAAAACGAAGAATTAAAGAAGCAATTAAGGAAGAACGAGCAAAAAACCGAGAAACGAAGGCAAAACATGCCATCCGCCCGGACCGAGGTTGTGCGCCCGGGTGAGAGCTGCACGCCCGGACCCTCCGGGCGGGTGGCTCTGAAGGGGGATTTCGCGTGTTTTTCCCCGTGTTTAGCCTAAGTATTTAAAGATTTGTATTCCTAATTAGTCAATTACGCCTCTTTTAACTTTAGAACCCTAGTTTACTCTAAAATTCTCTCAAAGTGTAGAACTCTATTCAATCATTCAATCAATAATATTCAAGTTCTATTTTAATCTTAATTCTTGTTCTTAGTTATGTTTATTATTATTTTCAATTTATGTTCTTAGTTTTAATAGTTTTATGTTTAGATTTAATTTCTTGGTTGTAGTTGGTTTTGTTTAGTTTAATCATGTTTAGTGTTTTAATTACTTTTATTAATTTAGTTTTTGTTTCTTCAATTATGAGTGAGTAGTTCTTTTTCTAGGACTAGGGGATCCATGGATTAATTGGTGATGTTTGCTCATAAATATTAGTTTAACTATTAATGTGCTTGAATTCTTATTGTCAGTTGTTATTGCTTTCAATTAAATACTGGCCAGGTTTAGTTGCTAGTTTGATATTGTTGAAATCGATGCCGAGAGGTAAGATTACCACAATTAGATCATAAGGACAATAGGCAAAGCGAGTCTAAGTGAGTGAGAGCCGTTAGAGGAGTTTTGAAGGGGACTAGATTCGAGAGAATTAGTGGACCTTAATTCAAGGAAATTGATAATATAATTATTTATTTGTGTGCAATTCGTTGGTTAATCTGTGGTGAACCGATGTCCTAGGTTTAGTCATTAATTAAATTCCTTAATCAATTTAGCTCTACTTCTAGTTAATTTCTTGGTCACAATTGTCACTCAAAGGCCCTTTACACGGTTTAGACTTTTTAGAACTAATAGGTTTAATCAATAGCTCTACTTCCCTAGCTATATTAGTTAGAGTGGTTAGGTTTATTTTTGATAGGTGTGCGATAGCCTCATCATATCCCAGACCTTACTATCAAGGATCTTAATTGGCCTCTCTTCATAGGTTAAACTCTGGTCTAACTCTGTTGTTTAAGGTTGTAACACATGTGACTCATCCGGCACATATTTTCTTAGTTGAGACACATGAAAGACATACTGAACTTTGCTCAACTCCATTGGTAATGCTAGCTTATAGGCAGCTTTTCCAATTCTTTGCAAGATCTCATAGGTTCCGATATATTTCAGGCTCAATTTCCCGTTCTTTCCGAACCTCATTACACCCTTCATTGGTGATACTTTTAGTAGCACCTTATCACCCACTTCTTGACGTTTTTGGTCTGCATAGGACTTTTGTCTATCTTGTGCTGCCTGAATCTTTGCTTGTATCACTCTTACCTTATTGGTGGTTTCCTCAATCAATTGAGGTCCTAGAATCACTGTCTCACTTATGTCACTCCAACATAAGGGACTTCTACACTTCCTTCCATACAGAGCTTCAAAAGGTGCCATGTCAATACTTGCATGGTAGCAATTGTTGTATGAGAAATCAATAAGATCTAAACAATCTTCCCAATTCCCTTGAAAATCCATTACACAAGCTCTGAGCATGTCCTCCAAAGTTTGTATGGTTCTCTCCGTTTGTCCATCGGTTGCTGGATGGAAAGTTGTACTCAATTTCAACGTTGTACCGAAGTTTTCTTGGACACTTTTCCAAAATTTCGAAAGAAACCTAGAATCCCTATCTGAGACGATATCCTTTGAAACTCCACGTAGCCTTACAACATGATTTATGTAAGCCTTTGCAAGTTGTTCCATCCTCCAAGTCTCCTTCATCGGTATAAACACCGCTGATTTAGTAAGTCTATCCACCATGACCCAAATGGTATCATTTTGATTCCTCGACTTTGGAAAGCAAGTTAAAAAATCCGTTGATATGCAATCCCACTTCCATCCTGGTATCTCAAGTGGTTGGACTTCTCCTTGTGGTCTTTTATGCTCAAATTTCACTTTTTGAAAAGTAAGACACTTGCTCACGAATTTAGCTACTTCCCTTTTAATCCTAGGCCACCAATACACCTTCTTCAAATCCTTATACAGCTTATCGCCTCTAGGATGCACTGAATACGGTGTATTATGACGTTCCTCCAAGATTTTCCGTTTCAAATCTTCACATTTCTGTGATACACACCACCTTCCTTTGTACATCAAGCTTCCATCTTCATGGATTTTGATATCCATAGCCTTTCCTGCTTTCAATTTCTCCTTTATTCTATCTAATTTCACATCTCCATCCTGGTTCTCCTTAATCTCCTCAAACACTGTTGGTTGGATACTAAGATTACAAAGTATTCCTTCCAACTCTCCCTCTTTCACTAACTCCAAATTCATTCTCTCCATGTCTTTATACAGCTCGTTAGCGACCACAAAAGAATTTACTCCATGTTTCGTTTTACGGCTTAGAGCATCCGCTACTACATTAGCCTTCCCTTCATGGTATTGGATATCTAGATCTTAATCCTTGATCAACTCAAGCCTTCTCCTTGATCAAAAAAGTACTCTAAGATCTTGTGGTCCGTGTAGATCCAACACTTTACTTCATACAAGTAATGCCTCCATTTCTATAAAGCAAACACGATCGCCACTAACTCAAAATCGTGATTAGGATAGTTTGCTTCATATGGATTCAATTGTCTTGAAGCATATGCAATCACCTTTATATTTTTAATTAAAACACATCCCAAACCATTTTTAGAAGCATCACTGGACACATCGTAAGAGTCACTTCCATCTGGCAAAGTCAGCACCGGGGCCATAGTTAAACACTCCTTTAAGGTCTGAAATGCCTCTTCACACTTATTAATCCACACAAACTTACAGTCTTTCTTCATTAACGACGTCATTGGCTTAGCTATTCTCGAAAACTCCTTCACAAACCTCCTATAATATCCTGCTAACTCTAAGAAACTCCGTACATCTGTCACATTCTTAGGTGTAGGCCACTCTTTTACTGCTTCGATCTTGGCTGGATCTACTTCTACTCCTTCTTTCGACACGAAATGTCACAAAAATGCGACTTTCTCCAACCATAACTCACATTTTGAGAACTTAGCATAAAATTTATTCTCCCTCAGTGTCATCAAAATTGTCATCAAATGTTCTACATGTTCCTCTTTACTCTTGGAGAACACCAAAATATCATCAATAAAAACTACCACAAACTTATCTAAGAACCGTTGAAAGATCCTATTCATTAATTCCATGAATATTGCTGGAGCATTCGTAACCCAAAAGGCATAATAGTGAACTCATAATACCCATACCTCGTACGAAAAGCCGTTTTTGGTATGTCCTTATTAGCAATCCTCAATTGGTAGTATCCTGACCTCAAATCAATCTTTGAAAACACAGTAGCTCCTTTCAATTAATCAAACAAGTCATCAATCCTCGGTAAATGATACTGGTTCTTGATCGTCACCTTACTCAACTCCCTATAGTCAATACACAACCTCAATCTCCCGTCTTTCTTGTTCACAAACAGTATTGGTGCTCCCGAAGGTGAAGCACTAGGCCTAATGTAACCCTTCTCCAACAACTCCTGCAACTGCTCTTTCAACTCACTCATTTTCGCAGGTGCCATCCTATAGGGTGCTTTGGAAATAGGTGCTGCTCCTGGAACTAAGTCTATGGTAAAATCGATTTCTCGCTTCGGAGGCATTCCCTGAATCTCTTCCGGAAACACATCTAGAAAATCTTTCAGTACCTCAATGTCCTCGGGCTTAGTAGTTTCAACATGATATACATCCCTCACAGTACAAAGGTAGATTGGAAAACCTCTCTTCACGAACCTAGCAAACTTCATTACTGATACTATTTTGTTGCGTTTTGGCCTTCCTGCCGTCCAATAGCCCACCTTCTTACACTTATTAACTAACAAGATCTTCTGTGGCTCTCACGAAATCTCAAGCTTATGCTCACTCAACCAATCCATCCCCAAAATCACTTCCAAATCACCCAAACCAAACTCAATTAGCTTAATTAGCCTTATACTCCATTTCCTCAATTTCAATTTGAACATCCCACTACAACACAAATGACATTAGGTAACACCCTAAAAGAGTTACATAGAGGCTAAAAAGAGTTTCTTTAGACAATAGGTAACACTTTACTAGTGAAACATCTGCTCGTGATACTTATTCTCAAATGTAACACTTTTTAAAGCTAATGGTATCACTTTTAGAAGTGTGACCAAAACCAACTTTTTTAACACTTTAAAATTTTACTGTAACATTTTCAAAATATTACTATAAACATTATTTGGTTTTTAAAAATAACAAAAATAATTTTAAAAAAAAATAATATCAATGACAATAATATTGATATTTATAATTCACATTAATTTTATATATAAAATAAAAAATTCTAAATCATATACATCTTGATTATTCAAAGAATAAATTAATATTAAAGTCAAATACCATATGAATAAAACATTTACTAGTATTTTCCTAATATTTATAAAAAAAAAAAGATTGAACTGAAACTTATTCATCTAAACTTGTTTGAAACTAATCCTAAATCTTCAATGATCTTTATTTTGTTCTTCATCTTGAATCTCATTGCCTATATGTGTATACTTACTGTAGCTCTGTGATGCTTTACTCAAATGAATGGTCATTTGCTTGATCTTCATTTTCTTGTTCCTGTAAGAAGTAACAAAAATTAAATAGCAAAAATAAAATTAATAATTTACCAAGGGATGACAAATACAACTTGTAGCACAAACTCAACAACTATATCATGTCAAATCACAGTTAACAATACAAGGTTGATACATACCAAATAGTTACATATGCTAATCACAATTTGGCATATCAAATACTCCCTCCGTTTTTTTACATGCTACATTTTCCATAAATGGAAGTTTATACTTACTTGCTACATTACTACTTTGGGTATGTAGGTCCTATATAAAAATTGTTATTTTATCATCATTTTGTACTTTTTTTTTTTTTACTTTTATTCCTACTTACGCCACTAAAATCTCATACTATCTATTTTTTTTAGATTATTTAAGCATGTGGCCCTACAATGAGAATGACATACCTAAAAATTCGGTCCAACTTGCTATGTAGTAAGTAAAATACAACGGAGGTAGTAATTATTATGATCATTCATAATTTAAGAAAAATTTCGCAATTACATCTACCTGATACCTCATTCGAGACAATTAAAAGCTCTATACAAGTAATAGAAAAAACTGAAAGCACAAAAATCAACTTATAATAGGGATCAATAATAGATTTCCATCAATAAACAACTCAATTTAGGATTTGCTTGACTACTTTCTGAACAAGCCAGGCTATTTACAATTTATAGCAAGCAAGACTAACTAACTAATAACAAGTCATTCATAATTGAAGCACAAGCACAATAAGAACCGAAAGCAAGTATGATCTAAGAATAACAACCTTGACACAAAGCAAATTTAACCACAAGCACAATATGACACCAGCTCCTAAAGCAATCAAATTCTACTTTCAAGTTCTTTTATTCAACTTCCTATTGAACTCTTCGGAATCAAATGATACAAATTTGATAAAAATAAATAATGCTGGACAATTAGGCATCTTAAATAATGGTTTTTTTGTTGACATAGGGAGATGCTTTCCTAAAATTTGTTAATATGGGTTCCATTCTTCCATTGTATTCACTCACCTATAAACACAAAGGGAAAAGGATAAAGGAACTTGAAAAGACCTAAGATAAACATACTATACAAAAAAAAGACAAAGATAGATAAGATGTAAATAAGTGTTCATATAGAAGCATCAGTAATTTAGCAGACTATAGTTTAAAAGGAATATGGTTAACAAGTGCACACCAATTTACAATGTAGTGTTGGAAACTATCTTCAGATAATGAGTTCTCTAAACCATGTAAGATGTGTACTATAATAATACAATTATTGGGATCAAACCTTCAGATAGACTTAAAATTTTTTACTAGACTACGAGAAAACTCTATGCTTTAGGTATATGTGAACCTTTTATCATTTTAAAGGAAAATAATAATACTAAAACAACATACTTAATAAAAATATAATTATTTAATTAGCTTTTAAACTACTCTTTAAAATGATATTGAATTATAGAACAACCAAAAAATTAGCAGCAAAAAGGCACCAGGCAGCCAAGAAAAATGGACTAAATCAGTCTCAAAGCAGCCATCAAAGCTGCACCAAATCAGCCCCTAAAGCTACACCAGATTATTCCCAAAGACACAAAAAATCAGCCCCTAAACTTGTTTTAAATCAGACTTGAAACCACACTATACAAGCCCAAAAACGAATGCTAAAACTGCAACAGATCATCCCAAAAATAGTCCACTAAATTGTAAACAAATCATCCCAAAAATAGTCAAATGTTGTCCCAGGTATGGTCTAAGAAGAAAACCCCCAAAAAATCAAAGTATCCCAACAACTACCACAAACGAATGCTAAAACTGCAACAGATCAGCCACCAACACTGCATCAAATCTGCCACTAAAATTACACCAAAATTGTCCAAAATATGGTATGTTATGGACATCCCCATATCACCCTAAATTAGCAACCAAACTAGCCATAGAATAGCTAGCAAAATGCACCATATAAGCCCTAAAATAGTCCCATATAAGGCAAAATGTAAACAGCCTTAAAACAACCAAAATTTCGAAGTTCAACAAGACTTGTATACATATGAAATTACGGAAAAATTAATAAGAAATAATGAGTGCTTAAGAATCGTATTCATCCAAGATAATATCAAAAACATATTCAACTACAACACATGTATAACAATTGATAAAATAATAAGAATTTAAGAATCATGCTCAACAAATATTAAGATCGAACGATATATAAATGTGCCTCAATAAAATGTATAACAATTAAACAAATAATACGAATTTAAGAATCATATTCAACAAAAATTAACATCAAACAATATATAACTAAAAATGCATCTCAATAAAATGGTCTTTAGAATTGTGAATTTAGAGTGGCATAAATTCGGATCCGTACACGCAAATTAATCAACTTTGAATTGAAAATCATCATGTAAATTAAGTGAACATACCTAGAAGATGAATTACAAAGAAGTGACGTGTATAATCTGCAATGATGTAAGAGCTTCACAAAACCTGAAAAATTGAGAATTCGAGAAAAAAATGTGTTATAAAAAAGCAAATTTATGATGAATTCGAGCGAATATATATTGGATTGGATAAAAATCTAATAAATTTTGGCCAACATCAAATCAACTTTGTGAAACACACCATTAGCCTCCGCCACCCCTAGCCACTGACAATGAAAGCGACACTGCCCGCCCCTGCCATTGCAAGTGCAAGGCTTTAAATGAAATTAAGTTCATAATTAAACTCCAAAATAACCCAAATATCGAAGTTAGTCAAATATGAGAAAATTAAGTAAAATCACCATCTACATAAAAGAAAAACAGAGAATATTAGCAATATATGTATATAAACACAGATCCCAGTCATCAAACATTAAAATCGAAACATAAATTAGATTTCATTAACCTTTAAAGGTATTCAGAAACAAAAAAAATAAATAAATTGAACCCGTAACCTTAATTTTCCAAAAACTGAACTGAAATTGAACCCAAAAATCACCATTTTGTCGCCTCAATGGAAGTTTCACAAATAAGAGAAGGGGAGGAGGCGAAGGTTGTAAGAGAGACTCGTGAGAGGGGATAGCACTATAGCAGCCTTGCAGGACTCTAGGAGGAAGAACAAAGAAAATTAAGAGAGGGGAATTAATTAGTATGGAGGCGATGAAATAAAGAGGAGTGAAGAATTTGAGAGCCTGAATATATGTGGCTTCCTAAATGAGTGTCTTGTGTGGTGTTTATGTGGACCAATAAAGCTTGAGGACTGTTCTTTCAATAGTGCCTCCCTGAGACACTTTTTAAATAGTAAGAGATAAGAGATATTAGGTTACCCCTTTAAGCATTCACTAATAAAAATAAGATAACATTCTATTTAAAGTTTGACTTCATATACTCTATATGTTACAGTATTATACTATGATACCATAATCATCAACATGCTAAAACCCCCCTTTTTTTTTAATATAAGCATGCCTAGATCATAGCTAGAAAGATGGATAGGTATTTATATTTGAATCTAGCAAAAGTTTTTAAGTTAAAGGTTAAGATGGTTGAATCCATACCAAAATAACTTAATGAGTAATCAACTAGAAAAGTGGTGGGATATGGTTAAAACAACGTATTTTATCATGAAATAACAAATTATTTGGAGAGACATACATGCTATAGAGGCTATCAATATTGATTCGACCTACATCTTCCTGCTTGAGTCTAGCTCTACTCATCATCAATTACAGCCTGCAGCTAAAAAATGAGACAAAATATTGCAAATTAGCTTGCTCCACAAGTCCACAACCATTTGGTCAGAGGTATGTTAAACTCAAGTCAGATTCAAACTTGCACACATCTATCTATACTACAATAGATCGTCAATCCATTTCTCCTTGCAGACTTACACCTGTGACAATTTGCATATTCTGTAGGTATGATCATAGTGCAACATCATATGTTTTGGATCTTGTGTAAAGTGTTGATGAAACCAAAATCTCAAAACCAACCAATTGTCAATTCAAACCTCTAATTACTGAACACAACCAATACGGCTAAAACATAAATTGAATTGCCTCAATTGCCATTCAAGCATTTGCTTCTTAGCATTCCTTAAAACTCAGAATGAATATGATATCATGATCTTATCCTACAGAGCCATGGACTATACTAAGTAATCAAAGCATTCAAAAAGTGCATTACCATATCGCATCATCATTATCAACACTTATTAGAAGTCTCATCAAACTTGAGCTTTGCTATCTCCGAATTCCATGAAACCAAACTATATCAACAACCACCGAGTTCAATTCAAATTAATTAAGGTAAGTGAAATCAGCTTCAATACACAATCATAGGTAAATAAATAGTACTCTGTAACATATGGTTTGATTATTAAATCAAAATCAGCTTCAAATGAAAGAAGCAAAAGCTTAATTAATCTATACAACCATAATGCTATGTTCACCTTCCAATTCAAAAGATCCTCTTTTCACTCGAATATGCGATTGAACAACTTAATATAACACAAAATCTAGAACAGTAGAAGATAAAAAAAATAGCAGGAAAAAATTAATAATAAATCTAATACAATATCAAGAACTTCACGTGTTTAGGAAACGAACAACTACAAAACTATAGCATTAGTAGCAAAATAAATATTCAATCAAAAATTGAAATAAACAAGAAGAACATGCGTACATATTAACAAAAATTATTGGTAAACTAATAAAAAATTGCAAATTGCAAACTAATTAACCAAAATAACAAACCTGCAAATTTTTCTCACTAATCCTTCAAATTACAGGCAGTTTTTCAATGGAAGTTCTTCAATAGAGGTTCTTCAATGGCGGTTGTTCAATATCATAAGAGTTTGTTATTGAAATTATATAAAAAATGAATCAACAACAAATTAAAGAACAAATTAGTGAAATTACCTACAAATATGCGACTAAAAGCAAATAGGGAGACTAATTTGGCAAAAAAAATGGTGAACAAAATCAGATTTGCAGTTAATAGCTTTCTGTTGGAGCAATGTAGAGGGAATGAAACAACGAGGGTTTTATAGATCGAGGAATGGTGCGAAAAAATGAGAATGGCTACTAATCCTACTATACATATCCAAAAATTTCTTTGAACATCATACTTATTGTCCGGATGGTAACACTATTGACATATCTATTGTATCTATTTTTTCCAATACAGGCATTAGCATCTCCAAAATCTTCATTGATACAAAACAATATGTTGCATCAAAATCAAACAAAACTTTAACAGGAAGAAAGCGAATAGAGAAAGTACCAGTAATCACATCCTTACTAGCATCAGCTTCACTTAGCTTCGAGCCATCACATTCAGCTTTCTAGCATTCGAGGTCTTAGTCTGACTTCCTCCAATTCCACTTCCATTTCTATTCCCGGCTTAATGCATTTCCTTTCCTCCCATATTTCCTTAGAAACCCTCTTGCTAACCCCTAGTCAAGTTCCCTTTGAATTGAGAACCTTGTCATTCCTTTCCCTTGTTCTTGGAGAAGCACTCATACTCATGGTGTCCGAGCTTGTTATACAAACGACAAGTCACTAGGTTCCCAGCATTGTCCTTTTCTAGGGGATTGTTAGGACACTTCTTGCAGAAGTACACACGACCTTCTTAATTACCCATCTGAGCCCTATTTCCATTTCCATTA
Source organism: Suaeda aralocaspica (assembly GCA_016808085.1). Lineage (NCBI taxonomy): Eukaryota > Viridiplantae > Streptophyta > Magnoliopsida > Caryophyllales > Amaranthaceae > Suaeda > Suaeda aralocaspica. The sequence goes on along the minus strand of PYUH01003985.1, from coordinate 380,411 downwards.
GCAGGCTTCCCAAAGTTTTCCTTATTGCCCTAACAGTTATTGTTGAAACGAGGTTTCTTAAATCCACCATGACTCCCTTATTGGTTGAAGTTTCCTCCACCATCCTTTCTTTTCTCCCCCATCTCACATTCTTTTAGTATCTCCATCTTCTTCTAGTCCAAGGCACATAAATGCGCAGCCTTACCATACAACTCGTCTAAAGACTTAAAGACTTGCCCGGCTAATTGCAACGTAGCTGGATGTCTATGGGTAGCCCTCTCTCAAAACGACTAGCCTTTAACTTTTCGGTCGCCACAACCTCCTTAGAAAACTTAGCTAGACAACTCTATGAACTTAGAGTAATACTCAGTTACTGACATACTCCACATCTTAATCTCCAGAAACTTAGTAGCTTTCTATTTTTGTAGAAACACAGGATAAAACTTATTGCGGATCTGTTCCTGAAACACATTCAATAGTAAACTACATTTACATAATATCTTATTAAGGAAAACCCAAAAAGCTACAGTAAAATAGCACCTAATCAACATCTTTACATAATGAACCTAAATAGAGCTACACTTCAGGTTTTTCACAAATTCAACCAATTGAACACATTCTAATACAATTTCAAATTCAATATCAGATTAAGGAAAACCCAAAAAGCTCTTCAATATCAAATTAAAGAAAACTCAAAAAGATTTAATGACTCACCTTGCAGTATGAAATTCAACACCTTTTTCCAATGTAATTGATCGGTTTTTGGGTCTAGGAAAGACCTTATAGTATTTCACAATAGTCTTAATTGTGGACCAACATCAACACTTAACATTTGATTAAAATGTGTGCATAACTAAAACCAATAAACTCAAGCTCACATGTAGTAAATAAACTTAGACAATTATAAAATTAACAACAACACAAAAAAAAAAAAAGCAGAGATTTATGCCTTCCTTTTAATAACCACAAAGACCATTAATGATAGAAAAAAGATTAGTAACAGCAACATGATGGAACAAATTAGGGGAAATGGATTTAATGGTAGAGAATTCCTCATCCTAAGGATAATTAGAGTGGATAACTATTTCATGGTTTTGGTCCTTTAAAAGACCTTCTTTAGCCCAAGCCTATAGAGATAGCCAAATAAAAACAGATGAAAAAAAATATAGACTTGTTCAATAAGTAATCCAGTCTAACTCCTTCACTATCCAACCAATCTCATTGCATCTAACCCCCACTATAGATCAATATACAATACTTAGATGCATTAAAAATAATTATAACTTACTAAGTCATATGCTACTATTTTTATTGGGCATAAACATGTGTTAATAAAAAATTTACAACTTTATTTATTCATTCAAAACTCCTTATAAACACATCTAAACATCATAAATTCATCATAAAATTCTTTTACAATCTACTATTATCATCATAAATCAAATCTATGCTTTAGAATAATTTTTCATAAGATAGAGCATGTTCATAATATTTATACCATTGATTTTCATGATTATAAAATTTGGTCAGCAATATAATTCAACTTTGAAACCTTTTAAATTCAAACTAAACTTCATAAAATCATCATAAATTCACCCAACAACATTTCATGATAATAATATTGAAATTTATATCATTAAAAACCCTAAACTCATGAATTTCATAATATCATAAACCCCAATTTAAAATTTCATGATCAATCAAATAAATTCATGCTTTAAACAAAATCATAACTTTATAAAAACATGATTAAAACTATAGAAACATGATCAATCATAAATATAAACATGAATTTTGCAAGATTGAATTAAAAAAAAAAAAAGAGAAGAATTTTTTTTATAAAGGAATTCGAAAATATACCAAAAGGGGAGGAGGTCAAGCAAAACCTTATCTAAAGTCTTACGGGCATAGTAAATAGCATGCAAAACCTTATCTTTTCATTGACCTAGCTAACACCGCACCTATCGCGTAATCACTAGCATCATACATAATTTAAAAAGGTAAATTCCAACCAGGTGACTAGATAATAGGTGCTGAGATTAGTGCTCGTTTGATCAAATTAAAAGATTCAAGACATTCATCAGCGAAATTAAACTTAGTATCTTTTAGCAATAACTTGGTCAAGGGTTTAGCAAATTTTGAAAAATCTTTAATGAAACGACGATAAAACCTTACATAATCCAAGAAATTTCTAACACCTTTTACACTTACTGGTGGGGGTAGTTGTTCAATAACTTGAATTTTATCTTTATCTACCTCAATATCGTGTTAAGAAGTATAAAATTATCATTAAAAGCTCTAGAAATCAACGAAAAATGCTCAAACTCATCCAAATCATAAACCAACACCAGGGAACGACATTTAACCAAAATAAAGCCACAAACTCAACTATTAAGCACAAAAATCAACCAAAAATCAGGGAAAACACTATATAAAATATGTACATCAAAATCTGTATTCGATGGTGATATTTTTCACAGGTTTGGAATCAATGCACATCCTCCATGATCCATCCTCAGGAATTATAAGTGTTGGCACTACACACGGACACATACATTCTCTGTTATAATAACCTCTACCCATTAACTCTTCAATTTGACGCTGTATTTCTTTAGTCTCTTCTAGATTGCACCTATAAGCAGAGCTCCAAGGATCAAATTAATCAAATGCTCAATTACTCTAATTGGCGGCAACCCTTGAGGCAATTCTTCAGGAAAAACATCTTGGAATTGGTGCAATAAGGGGTGCAATTCACGAGGAATGCTCAATGCTTGCTCTTGCACTTCTTTAGCCATCAAAATGTGGAATCTGTCACACTCCTTTACTTCCCTGAATATAGCCTTCTCATCAATCAATAACACACTCTTCTTGTTGCTCATGTACTTCGAAATTTATAAGCCTTCTAAAGGTTTTGAAGCAACTGGTTTATCCCTTGCCTGCTTCCTAATGTTATATACATTTATGTTACTATCAAACTGCACAAATGTATCGTATTGCCATGGTCTCCCCAACAATATATGGCACGCATCCATGGAACAAAGTTCACAAAGCACTTGATCATCAAAATTACCAATCTTGAAAGATATCAAAACTTACTTGTTTACCTTAACATCACTTGCATTGCTGAGCCAATGCAATTTGTAGGGTTGAGGATGTTTAGTAGTAGGAATTTCGAGCATTTTGATCAACACCGTAGACACCAAATTAGTGCAACTCCCTGTATCAATAATTAAATCACATAACTTCCCTTCAACATTGCGTCGAGTAATGAAGAACTTTTCTCTTTGATTCTCTGCAGGTGGCGTAACTTTGGACTGCAAAACTCTCCTGAGCATAAGACTCTAGTATTTAACTTCAGGATTGATCTCTTCAATGTCCTCTTCATGTGTGTCATACCTAGCTCCATCTGCTTCTTTGTTATGTTCATTCTCCTCTTCTGCAAAGTCTACTTCAATTCATCTACCCAATTTTGAGTGGTGTTCACCCTTAAGTGTGGACAATGCCTTTGAATATGACCGTGACCCTTGCATCTGAAGCATGTACCTGGTTCAAGATTGGTAGGCTTTGTAGAGGATCCTTTATCCTTGACATGAAGAGGAGGATTCAAAGTTTTATCAAAGTTCAACTTGAGAGGCACTAGTTCACGATCTTTGTCTTCTCAATAGTTTTCGAAAAGTTCATGCTCTTTTCTGAATTCTGCTTCTCAACTCGTGATGCAATCTTACAAACCTCATCAAAAGTCCAATAAGATTGTAAGTCTACCTTTTCTTGGATCCTGTCATATAATCCTACAATAAAACGAGCTACCTTGTGATTTTCTTTCTCTTCTAAATCACATATTGTAACAAGGTTGAGGTATTCAACAATGTACTCTTCAACTAACTTTTGACCCTGCTTCAATGCATGCATCTTGATGAAGCTGTTTTGTTCATAATCTTGAGGCACAAAACATTTCCTCATCTCCTTCTTAAGTTTCATCCGTGATGAGAGTTTAGACTTCCAATCTTTCTTCCTTTTCTTTTGCAATCCTTCAAGCTATAGACTTGCAAGACCAGTCAACTTCAATTATGCAAATTTGTAAGATTTTTGATCATCATAGTTCTTGTACTTGTATATTCTTTCAATTCATCTAAGCCAATCCAAGAACTTATCAAGATAAAGATTTCCACTAAATTAAGGAATATCTCACTTCAAATTTCGATCTTCATCTTTGTGCTTATCTTTCATTTTGTGCCTAGTCACAGGTTCCTCGTTGCTTGAGCTTGATGAATGCTAGGGGTGAGCACAACCGAGTACCCGGTTAATTTACCTAAACCCGGTACTGGTCCTAGTATTGGCAAGGTATCCAGATTTGGATCCGGTCCCGGTGGTACCGGATATTGAATTGCTTGGTCCCGGTACTGGTCGCGGCCGAAACTGAGTCCAATACCGGCTACCCAATTATATTTTTCGCATAACTTTGTTTTGGCTAAGATAGTTTAAATATAGTTTAATAATGTATTATTTTTGAAAATAAATTAAAAGATCGAACATCAAATAAAATATTACAATTTTTGTATATATCACTTATATCAATAATGTCGCAAAATATTAAAATGAGGCAAATAAAATAAGTAAAATACCGCTTAAAACCGGGTGCAGTATTGGGTACCCAGCAGGAACTGGATCTAGTTCCGAGTACCCGATACTAGTATCCACGGGTATTGGGTCCAAAAATGTCCGGTACTGGTTCCGATACCGGTACTAACCGGGTAGTTATTATGGGACCCGGTACCGGACCTTGTTCAACCGGGACCGGGTCTTTACCCGCTGGGTCCAAACCGGAATCGGGTCCAATGCCGGGTACCCAATTCCGATGCTCACCCCTAATGAATACCCTTTTCTAGGTTTTTGTGCACTCCAAAAGCTTGCTTCTCCTTCATCTTTAATAGAACTTAATTTCCCTCTGCTCCCACCTTTAGATTTTCTTGGTGTCTTCAATTTTTCTACAAAATCTATAATGGTAGCTTCGAACATAACCTTTAGGTTTTCTATATCTTTACGCAATTCCTTATTAGAAACCTTAAGATTGTTAACTTCATCATCTATCATGATTGTATTTCATTAATTGAATTAATGTAAATTATTCTTGAGTATTGAAATCTCTCAACAAGAGCACAAAAAGGTTGATGTGAATAATGATAGAAATCGTTACTCACAAAAAGAGTTATGCTAAAAACATATTCTATAAAGCAATGCATTAAAGTATTGAGCCTAATTTCGAGTAATTCTATGAAACGATTAAAGCCTAAGCGCCCTCAACTCCTAAAATTATCCTCACAAGAGTTTAAAGCCTAGGCACTGACTCTTAGATTCGAACTTTTAAATTCACTCGAAAATCCCGCACATGTTCTTGTTTTATGGAAAGCCATTACAAACCTAAACACAATGTTTATTATTCAATAATTTGATTTGTTAAATGGGTTGTTACATCTTATTTATAGTGTAAACTCCCTTAACAAACCCCTAACAAATCCTAACAACAATCTAAATAAGGAAACAAAACCAAAATAAACTAGGAAATAGCCTAAGGGAAAATTGGCCACACATTGTAGAACAAGGATAGGAATTTCGGAATTCCTAACAACAACCTACCTATTTTAGGAAACTATTTGAACAACCTAACAAAAAACATAAAAATAAAAAAAATAAAAAAAAACTATACTATCCCACAATTTCCCTCCTATTTTCAAGGAAAACCATGTTACCCAAAAACCCCCAAAATCCATTTAAAAAACTCGCACCTCCACGTTGTTCATATTTGCGCAATTTCACGATTTTGATTAAATCTTCAAGAAACTCTTCAAGATCGAATCTTTTAATCATGAAACCTTCAAGAACACATTCCCTTTGATCTTTAGATAGAAAATGAAGGATAATAGATCACTATGAATCAAAGCAGTAGAAGCCAGAAATGAGAAAATCCCTATCAAGTGAAGTGAAAGAAAACTCATAGACAAAACCATCGTATTCCCCTAATTCCACCATGCTTCCCTTGCTGCTAATATGATTAAGTAATTTCCTGTGTCACCATACACACTATTAAAGATGACTTTTAAGATCCTAAAATTGAATCTCCATAGGCTATTATTTCACCCATACATGTATCAGCATCTTTAGAAGCTAATATCAAACCATCGAAGTTATCAACTTGATTCATATCATTACTCAATCAATTACTCACTTGTTATACATGGTGCTACATTCATTTACTCACCCATCCATTCACGAATTTTTACAAGCATGAATGCATTCATACTTTTATTTAAGCAAGCATGAATCCATTCATTCTTTAAACCATTCATCCATCAATGCAATCATTCAATCAATCATATTTTATTGCAAACATTCATGCATTCAACCAAGCACATAACATTCATTAATTTTTTCGCTCATTCAATTAAGTTCATAACATTTGTTTAAACACTTCATCATTCATTTCATCCATTCACCCATTCTATCTTTTACCCATAATTCAATCATTCACTTATGCATGCATTCATTTGTACTATGGGTGCTTATTTATGTTCTTGAGAACATAACTTTGATGAAAAATAGCCGATAAGTCAACCTGAAATATGTGTACATGTATTTGTTACGTGAACTACACATACACAAAAGATTGCTCATGTTCTTATTCTTAGATGCATTTCAACAAAGAAGCTATGCATAAGTTAAAGGATTCATTAAAACTGCCTAATAGAAAGAAAGAAAGAAAGAAAGAAAGAAAGAAAGAAAGAAAGAAAGAAAGAAAGAAAGAAAGAAAGAAAGAAAGAAAGAAAGAAAGAAAGAAAGAAAGAAAGAAAGAAAGAAAGAAAGAAAGAAAGAAAGAAAGAAAGAAAGAAAGAAAGAAAGAAAGAAAGAAAGAAAGAAAGAAAGAAAGAAAGAAAGAAAGAAAGAAAGAAAGAAAGAAAGAAAGAAAGAAAGAAAGAAAGAAAGAAAGAAAGAAAGAAAGAAAGAAAGAAAGAAAGAAAGAAAGAAAGAAAGAAAGAAAGAAAGAAAGAAAGAAAGAAAGAAAGAAAGAAAGAAAGAAAGAAAGAAAGAAAGAAAGAAAGAAAGAAAGAAAGAAAGAAAGAAAGAAAGAAAGAAAGAAAGAAAGAAAGAAAGAAAGAAAGAAAGAAAGAAAGAAAGAAAGAAAGAAAGAAAGAAAGAAAGAAAGAAAGAAAGAAAGAAAGAAAGAAAGAAAGAAAGAAAGAAAGAAAGAAAGAAAGAAAGAAAGAAAGAAAGAAAGAAAGAAAGAAAGAAAGAAAGAAAGAAAGAAAGAAAGAAAGAAAGAAAGAAAGAAAGAAAGAAAGAAAGAAAGAAAGAAAGAAAGAAAGAAAGAAAGAAAGAAAGAAAGAAAGAAAGAAAGAAAGAAAGAAAGAAAGAAAGAAAGAAAGAAAGAAAGAAAGAAAGAAAGAAAGAAAGAAAGAAAGAAAGAAAGAAAGAAAGAAAGAAAGAAAGAAAGAAAGAAAGAAAGAAAGAAAGAAAGAAAGAAAGAAAGAAAGAAAGAAAGAAAGAAAGAAAGAAAGAAAGAAAGAAAGAAAGAAAGAAAGAAAGAAAGAAAGAAAGAAAGAAAGAAAGAAAGAAAGAAAGAAAGAAAGAAAGGAAGAAAGAAAGAAAGAAAGAAAGAAAGAAAGAAAGAAAGAAAGAAAGAAAGAAAGAAAGAAAGAAAGAAAGAAAGAAAGAAAGAAAGAAAGAAAGAAAGAAAGAAAGAAAGAAAGAAAGAAAGAAAGAAAGAAAGAAAGAAAGAAAGAAAGAAAGAAAGAAAGAAAGAAAGAAAGAAAGAAAGAAAGAAAAACCAAATCATTCACCACCAACATCATCACAATTAAACATAACCAAGCCATCCTTTATTAGAAGTTTGGGATTAAAAGTTTTCAAATGATTTAGGTAGAATGGAACAAACATGAGATAGGAAATTTAGGATCAAGGGTTTAGGGGTGGTGAATTGATTGAAGAAGTCAAGAGTAGAGAACACAACATTCTCTCCCCAAGCAACAGTAGCACCAATTCAACATAAACCAAGAACACAACATCAAGTTAATAGTTTTGCAGCGACAACAACACTCGCTCACTCAAACTGTCACTCTCTCACTCACTCACACAGTCAGTCCAACACTCACTCCATTCGTTCTTTTTATCAATGCATACTTTTATTCATTTATTCTTTAACCATTCAACAATTAGTGCAACGAACCATTAAATCTTTCTCTCTTTAATGCAAAAAATTCATTCAATTGATCATTCATACAAAAAATTGACAAGTCCAATTCAAGTGAAGAAAAATCTTGAATTTCAAAAGAATCAAAAACCACAAAATCACAAATCTAATTCAAGAAAGTCTAAAATGAAATGCATAAGATATCAAAAATGTCATGCATAAGTGCAAAACAATCATAAAATCACTTAAATATTTAATATCAATTAACACATCAAGTTATTACAAAAATATAGAATAATAACAACAAAAAATCATTAAGACAAACACAAACCATAAAGCAAAAACCAGAAACACAAACACAAACACAACCCATAAACCAAATCCACAAACACCAGCACAAACAATGAGAAAAATACAATCCATAAACCGAAAACCAAAAGTAGCATAACTCCCCATAAATCAAAACAACAATAAATAACCACCATCAATCATTAAAAATAACAAAAAAAACCCCACAAAAATTAGGTTTTAGTCAAAATCTTCTAAAGCCAAAAAAATTAATGTTTCAATTAATCAATTGAGATTAAAATTAAGAGAAATTAGTGTTAAGTTAACTAGCCTTTCCCCATCACGAAAATCCATTGAAGCCACAAGTATCTACCCCTAACTGATACTACCACCAACACCAAGAATCATGAAAAAAGAAATTCATAACATAAAATAAATAAGAGAATGACTGAAAACAAAAATAAAACCTTACAAAACTGGAAAAGAAAAGAAAAGAACAAAAAACAAAAACAAAAAAAAAAAAAAAAGAGAAGAGAAGAGAAGAGAAAACATATACCTTAAAAATGGAGGAAGGATAGAGAGAGAAGCGGAAGATAATGGATCCACAGACGGGATCACGGGAGAGACGAAGAGAAATGAGAGTGGAAATGTAAGTTTTAGGGTTTGGAATAAGGGAGTTGGGTTAAGTCCTTGCTTTTATATCTCCTCATTTGGGCCAGGCATTTCTGCATAAGAAAGGTTGATTTATTTGTTGCGATTTTAAAAACCATAGCAAAACGCAAAAGGCCTCAGCAAATAAAATTAAATGTTGCGGTGTGCCTTGAATCGCAGCAAATAATTTCGTACAACAATCCTATCAACAACTATTGACTACGATTCTTTTTAAATACCAAAGAACCGCAGCAAATGAGTTTTTTTTTTTTTTTGTACTAGTGATTTTAGTCCCAAAAATGCAACGTGCAAATACTATTTTTGTGCCAATATATTACTCATTTTCTAGAGGCTTCCACCTTATTTTTTACCAATATGCTGTGACTTTTTCAGCATACGTACACATCAAAAAGTTTTTTTTAGTCGTGTTTGTTATAATCCGCAACCTATAATGTAACATGTGATGCGAATTCAGACAAAAGTTGCTTTGAAAAAAATTCTCTTGCAGTTTTTCCTTAAAATTATGCGGTATACAAATTTTTGAGGTTGCATTTGATGATCAGAGCAAATTCTTTATTTATTGGCTACCGTGCCTTTTGTTACAGTAAAGAAAAAAGCAACAAAAGGGAAACTTTTGACCACAACAAATGAGTCTAGTGTACTTGTGTGCAAAACCTAGAAAATCAAACTAAAAAATAAAAGTATCATACTTAAATGAGAAGGAAAATTAAGAGAAAGATGAGGGGAAAACCTTGAAATTCGAGAAAAACACAAAATATAGATCTGAAAATATAATTACTGCAACTCCAAAAATTTTGAAGAATCAAATCTGGATTTGAAAATTATAGCAATCCCCCAAAACTTAAATACTTGGGTGGTCGTTGTTTTTGTGGGATTGGTGTTTGGTTTTTGATATTGAGCCCAAATACGTAGCAAATAGCTGCACGATGACACTGATGAATTTATAAGGAAGAAATACGAATGTGGAGGAATGAATGATTTTTTATTTCAAATAGAAAAATAAAAGGTACAATTTTGTTTGGTGGATGATAACTGTAACTTGATAATTGAGAGGTAAATAGACAATTGGAGCAATAAATGTTCATTTTATGAAAGTTTGAGCTTTGTTACATTTATGTTGTTACAACTAAATTTAAATAAATGTTGCATTTTATTTGTAATAGAGGTAGTATATTAGCTTATACAATCATTGTGCAAAATTTATAAATGTGTCAATATTGGTTTCCAAATGATATCTTCAAAGAAAACAAAGAATTGTATCTTAATATGCACTTAAATCTTTTTTTGTGTCGTTTTCAAATCGATCAACAACTAATTTTTCTAGTTTGTGCAAAAGCAAATCAAAATCATCTTTACTCTTTATCAAACTCAATCGTACATAACTATCTCCGGCTCCAAATAGACGACCTCTGCGTCTAACGATTCCACCTGCTTTTAACACTTCATAGCAATCGTCTTCTCGTCTTCTCTCACACTTCAACCATGCATATGCTACCATGGTCCAAGAATAAATTATCAATTAGTTAAACTCTAGATAATTCGACGCTAACAGAAGATAAATTATACTATCAACACGATCAAGTCGAATGGTTTAAGTATTTTACCTGTGGAAGGTCCTCTTACTCGTTGGTAAAATGTACAATATTGAGAAGGTATGTGTTGGAGTGAAAAGCGAGATGAAGTAGACATAATAGTAGTTATCCTTTCCCATCTTTTGTGCATTATTTCATGTCCAAACTCAAATAAGTCTCTTCCTCCTCCATCAACTATTGTTTTTATCAGCTTGAATACTCGTAGTTGAGCATCATTTGACACACCTAATGTATTTTGTACCACATAATTCTTCATCTTTTCAAATACATCTTTGTCCTTCACAATTGCCCACCTGCATTACCATTTATTGAACCCATTACAGCCATTATTCGTTGTAACGTAGACATACATATGCATGTTCCATATTTTATATACTACGTAATTAGAATAATAAGGTAGAATTTCGTTTTCTTCACTCAACATTTTAGCACTATATATTTGTGCAGCCATATAAAAATAAATTGATGATGAGATGAACTCAGAGATATGACAATACCAATCAACCAATCTGTTAAAGCCATGATATAATCCTATAATTGAGGTCGACTACATGAACCAAAAAAAATATCATTGTATGTGAATTTTCCTTCTCCACTCTATGTGATGGAAAATTCCATTCCCTTGTAAATCTAAAAATTTCACATCTTTTCTAACACCTTCAAACCAAGTCATTTTCGATTTCCCCTTACCTTCGAGATTTCCCTCATCTCACTCCTCCACTTTCTACATCGGTGCTTCATGAGGTCTCCATCTCACATATGACAATAGCTTAATATGATTTATTTTAAGATTTTTTGTACATAATCACCTTTTAAATATATATATGAAGAGGTTCAAATGAGAACCCTCTTTATATGAGAACCATGAGAACTACATCAAAACTCCTTTATTCATTTTTTTTTTTACTTTTCTATGTGTTATGGTATTAATTTACATCTATTTTAATTGTAACAAGTTATAGACATTTATTTCAAGTGTTTTAAGTTATCATATATAATTGATTTATAAGCAATGACTATGACTACCTACATATTATACGATTTTCAAAAGCCTTAAAAATTAACTAAATTTTGTTTAAATTGAAAACTAAGGATATACCTAGGTATAATGCATTGTTAATTAGTGATTGCAACTTTTATATGAATCTAATACGGTCGTTATTCATTAGTTCTCGCGGTTCTCGTATAAAGAGGGCTCTCATGGGATCCTCACCACTATATATATATATATATATTTATTGTGTGGAAAGTCGTGCAATTAAGGGGCTAGTACAATAGTTTATTTTAAAAGATAGACTTGTCTTATATGATAAATAATTTTTTTTTCCTTCCAAAATTTGAAAATATTATTATAGAAATAAATTTCATTTAATTAGCGTATATTATACTCGTATTTATTTGACACATCAATTTTCATATAACTATAACACCATTTATAAATTATAGATTGTATTTAAATTATTTATTCCATCGTTAATTTTAATTGTATTCCCTTACCAATCATGATTCGAATAATATTAAAAGATATAGATCGAAATCGCGAATTGTAATTATAAATAACTTATAGTATTATAATTAAAGTCATATAAAATAGTTTTTGTATATGATACTTAATTTCCAAACAAATTTATTGGGTAAAATTTATCGTGTAGCACTATTTTAACCACTATATAATATTAAAGATCCTTATCCATTATAATCAAGACAAATTATTGTCATATGGGATCTTATTAGATTCGATTCATTGTGTAGGTTATTAATATCTAAGTTGTATAGTTTTTTATTTACCGCATGAAATCTCTTTACATTACAATATTAGTTTTTTATTTTATATAATAGTTGTCTTATTAATCGACATATCTAATTCGTTAATTATTTTCAAAATCATTGTATAAGTATTCTTATGTAGCGTACAATATTTTTTTATTTTTAATATGATTGATTTGATTTATCTATGTGGCATGAGAATTATTTGAATAAAAAAAATTAATTATTAAAAATATGATTGGTTTTGAAAGCATACAATCGTACTTGGTGCTCTTAATGCTCTCTAATTATTCACTTATATGTATATATATATAAATTTTTTCGCTAGTTATTCCTTTTTACTTTTTTTAATTGAATACATCATAAGCTAGCTTAAAGTAGCATGATTCATAATAAAATTACAAAGTTATATTGATTAAAAATTGAAATATAAGCAAAACTATAAAAATAATTTTCATATAGATAAGCCCTAATCTTCCTCTTAGTTGTGTTCAATATAGTTGTTTAGATTGTCAAATAACTACCATAAAAAGCGGGCAAAATTTTTTGTTACAAGTATAAAAAGGAATGGAGTATGTATTATAGGTCTTACCCAAATCTACTACCAGCATGACCAGTTAATTAATTTGGAAGCAGAGAAAAGCATGAAATCCTCATCAGCTGGTGCTTCAATTGCAGAGAAATGTGGCCAACAGTACACTCGATCATAAATTGTCTTAACTGCGGGTCCTTTGAGAATACTGTCTTTAAATTTGCCATCAGGGTTATTTGGTGAAGTCACAAATTCTATGAAAGTTGAGTTTGCTGCGTTGGTTTTGTTCTTCCACACAGATGTATCGCCTTTGAACTCGTACGCGTGTAATTGGAAAAACTCAGTTTGTGCTTGATACATCTAAAACATTCAATTGTGCTTAAAATTTCAACAACAAAGGTTAGGGTGTATAGGCACGATATAAGCCTATAGCCTTAAAGTATGNTACTCGTATTTATTTGACACATCAATTTTCATATAACTATAACACCATTTATAAATTATAGATTGTATTTAAATTATTTATTCCATCGTTAATTTTAATTGTATTCCCTTACCAATCATGATTCGAATAATATTAAAAGATATAGATCGAAATCGCGAATTGTAATTATAAATAACTTATAGTATTATAATTAAAGTCATATAAAATAGTTTTTGTATATGATACTTAATTTCCAAACAAATTTATTGGGTAAAATTTATCGTGTAGCACTATTTTAACCACTATATAATATTAAAGATCCTTATCCATTATAATCAAGACAAATTATTGTCATATGGGATCTTATTAGATTCGATTCATTGTGTAGGTTATTAATATCTAAGTTGTATAGTTTTTTATTTACCGCATGAAATCTCTTTACATTACAATATTAGTTTTTTATTTTATATAATAGTTGTCTTATTAATCGACATATCTAATTCGTTAATTATTTTCAAAATCATTGTATAAGTATTCTTATGTAGCGTACAATATTTTTTTATTTTTAATATGATTGATTTGATTTATCTATGTGGCATGAGAATTATTTGAATAAAAAAAATTAATTATTAAAAATATGATTGGTTTTGAAAGCATACAATCGTACTTGGTGCTCTTAATGCTCTCTAATTATTCACTTATATGTATATATATATAAATTTTTTCGCTAGTTATTCCTTTTTACTTTTTTTAATTGAATACATCATAAGCTAGCTTAAAGTAGCATGATTCATAATAAAATTACAAAGTTATATTGATTAAAAATTGAAATATAAGCAAAACTATAAAAATAATTTTCATATAGATAAGCCCTAATCTTCCTCTTAGTTGTGTTCAATATAGTTGTTTAGATTGTCAAATAACTACCATAAAAAGCGGGCAAAATTTTTTGTTACAAGTATAAAAAGGAATGGAGTATGTATTATAGGTCTTACCCAAATCTACTACCAGCATGACCAGTTAATTAATTTGGAAGCAGAGAAAAGCATGAAATCCTCATCAGCTGGTGCTTCAATTGCAGAGAAATGTGGCCAACAGTACACTCGATCATAAATTGTCTTAACTGCGGGTCCTTTGAGAATACTGTCTTTAAATTTGCCATCAGGGTTATTTGGTGAAGTCACAAATTCTATGAAAGTTGAGTTTGCTGCGTTGGTTTTGTTCTTCCACACAGATGTATCGCCTTTGAACTCGTACGCGTGTAATTGGAAAAACTCAGTTTGTGCTTGATACATCTAAAACATTCAATTGTGCTTAAAATTTCAACAACAAAGGTTAGGGTGTATAGGCACGATATAAGCCTATAGCCTTAAAGTATGATCGCAATACATTTTTTACAGGCCTTGAACAAATATATAATATTTTTTTTTTTTTTTTTTTTTTTTTTGTGCTAGGGAGTCACAAATGCGATGATGAAAAGTGATCTCAGAATCCCATGGAATCGGGAGGGGAACTTAACTACCCTTCACTCTCTGAACATATATTCAATGACAAATGTTTGGGTAAAGTAATGATATAATAATCGTTTGAATGGATTTTTTTATTGATGGGAAAGAATATCGGCCTGCTCCTCAAAGAGGGTCGACCGGGTTATTTGATTGTTATTAATTATATCAAGAGGTACACTGCTAAATACGGAGAAGTAGGAGATTGTATATTGTAAAAGTATAGAAGGTGTACAAAATACAAAAATAACATGTATTCGTTTGGCTTTTTAAGCAGTATACAAGAAAATTTAGGTTCATTTGGATCTTTTCCTTCTTTTTCAATCTAGATCATTTTTCTTGCCCCTCTTTGAATCTAAGAACAACCTCTGGAAAAAAAAATTTTTGATGAACATAAAATGGCGAAATGGTGCCCTTTTCATCCCATCTATGAAGGTTAGAATGGAACAGCTTTTGAATCGAGTTCCATGATATTGTAATCAGAAACAAAACCGTAAAATCCTAAAAATCAGAAACAGTGAAACAAGAACTTAATAGAATCATCATAGGGAAAGCGAAACATGAAACCAATATCTGAAAAGTGGCCCCCAAAATTTGATTGTCGGTGGAAGATCGAATCTCATAAAAGACAGCGCAAGGGTTGCAGGGGGTGAATAACACTACAAGAAAACGGTCGATTTGCGACGGAAAATTTTCGTCGCAAAAAAAAAAAAACAAATTCCGTCAAAAATGGTTCGTTGAAAAATCAGTGCCGCAAATTGAGTAGTTTGCGACGACATTTTCGTCGAAAAATAATTTTTTACAAAATTTCCAACAGTTTTAAGTTAAAATTGACTTTACGACGGAATTTCCGTTGCAAAACACTCACCACCAACCAAGTCCCCAGATCCACCCACATAAACTCGAAAAAAGCATAAACCAACAACCAAACCACCCCTACCAACCCACTAACCACCACCCACAGCCACAGCCACACCACGAAAAAACCACCAAAAATACACCATGAAAACCCCACCAAATAAACCACCTCGAAAAAACCACACCCACACCACCTCACAAAAACCAACAGCCAAACCACCCCCACTAACCTACTAACCACTTCAAAAAAAACCACCAACAAAACCACCTCAAAAAAACCAGCCACCCACTAACCACCATTGCCACGAAAAAATCCCCAAAAAACAGATTTAACAAAAAAAATCCAAAAACTCTAAAATTCAAAACACAAAAGTCGGAAAAACATACCTTATTGGACAACATCACTATCAAAGTTTTTTTGGGTCGGATGCGACCATCAAACCCTAGATCTAGGTTTTTGGTCAAATTTGACCCAAAAAACTTAATCTTCGATTATTGAAAGCCGAAAAAACAAAATTTCAAATTACAAAGGAACATAAAATAGGAAAGAGAGAGGGAAGAAGACGGAAAAAAGAGGGGGAAAAACAAAAATAGGATTTGCGAAAGAAACTAAACAAAAAAGAGGGAGGAAGAAGGAGAAAGGAGAGGGTAAAAAAACGGATAAAGAGAGGAGAAATGAGGAGGCAGAATGAAAGAAGAAAGAGAGAGAGAGAGAGGAAATAAGGGGATATAAAGGAATAAGGACAGTGAGAGGCGAGAAGTTAATTAGGGGAGTGGATGTTTTTATACTAGGGTCAAACAATTTAGTTATTTTTGACCTAATAAAATTCATTACAAAATTTTGGTTAGCTAATTTGTCAAATATTTCTCACAATTCAGTGGGAAATGTATATATTCCGTCGCAAAAATTAATATTTGCGACGGAATTTAAGGTCCGTTACAATGATTTCGTCGCAAATCGACGATTTTCTTGTAGTGAGAGGCGAAGATGGAGAAAGCAAAAGAGAGAAATAATGGAGTGAGAACTCTGAAGCAGACTTAGAGTTACAAAGAGAACGAAAGGGGGGTAAGCATGTGATGGGGAGCACTGTTGTGTCATTTTACTTGTGTAGTTTTAGATGTTTCACTTTTATTCCACAAATTTACCCGAATTCATAAAACTCCATTTTCTAATTTACAATTATACATTTTAGTGGGTCAATTGTGTGAAATTATTGAAATAAGTTGGTCTGCTTGATATGTTTGTTTTAAAATATCAAATGATAAACTAGGATTTCCCCTTTACTTTGTTGCCTACCAACTACTACATTGTTAAGTAACTGTTCCATAAATAAGAAGAAAAATCAAATTAAACGAACCTGGCAGAAAGGAATGGTTACCACCACATTAGCAGGCGGGTTCAAAGAAAATGAGGAAAGGGCATGGACTGCAGCATTAAGAAGTTGAGCAGCACCGGTGCCAAACACAATGTACTTTCCTTCGGTAACTGCATTTCCAATCAATTCATGCAATTTACGAATGTATTTCTCCAATTCCATTGACACAATGCTGTTGTTTTGTGCATCGTAATGATATCCCAATCTATGCCATCCTGATATCAATACTCCACTGCTTTCTTTCTGATTCATCCAAAACGGCTCCAAAAATAGTGGATTCCCACTAAAAACAATTACATCTGTATATCATTTAATAAAACTTACACTACTACCCTTAATTAAGTCTCATAATAACATATTCATGAGCATGTATGTATATCATACATCCGGTTGTACCCTGCGATATGCAATCAAATACAGATCTTTGTTCGTTTGATTTGAAACCAAATTTTAGGTCATTTCAAATCAAATGAACAAATCGTTTCAGTTGTATTGTACCTAGCATAATATAATCAGTTGTATAATATAAATTTCATGGGAGATATATTACTAACATTTGACAAATCGATAGAAAATGTTCCAAAAAATTCACAATATATGATTAATAAGTGTTAAATGAGAATCATTCCCATTTTTTTTAATCAAATAGGGATGTATAACAGCTTCACCATGTTGTCCAATCCAAAAGCTAAACCCTATCTTATAATTTCGAAAAGGTTATATAAATCACAACGCAAACTATGAGAAAAATTGTTACAAGTGATCTATTTCCCAAATAAAAAGCAACACAATGGAGAATAACTGTAAAAATTCAAATAATAGTGCTCGTTTGTCTGTCACCAAATTACACATGTGTTTTAAATTCCCATTACTTTGAGCTTGAGCTAATTATTTCTTTGGTTACCTTTTTAATCGAAAAAATGGAGGAACTACTATTAATTCCCAAATAATACCTTTAAAATTTGGGAAATGAATTTCCCACACCCCTTGTTCAAAACAATAAATTTCATTGTTGAAATTTAAATGCGAGTGTCCGACATTGATAAAATGAGATAGGGTTAACAATCTTTATAGGTTTAAAAGTTAATCCCCTTATTGTCATTTGGTTTTTCAGGTGAAAACGCAAAGGTCTTGTAAGGTGTACTCTCTCTTGTTGTCGGATGCGGTCCACACCAATATGTTTAACATGGTAGCAAAGCCAAGCCCCTAACTTTGGACCTTTAATGACTATATATTACTCTAGGCCAGCTTTTACTAAATGATACGTGTGAGGGGGATAGTTGATAAAAAAATCTACTCCAACCTAAGAAAAATTACATGCTGTCCTGATTTATAAGAGATCAGACCTTTCATGTAAGGGGGTGTTGAAGCCCACATGTGAGTGTCAGTGATTGATAAAATGAGATAAAGTTAACTACCTTATAAGGTTAAGAAGCTACCCCCTTAATTGTCATACGATTTTAAGGTGAAACCTCGAAGACCTTTGTAAGGTGGACTCTCTCTCGCTGACGGATTCGGCCTAGACCCGTATTTAACATCTCATAATTTTTTAATTGCTCAATGACAACCAAACAAATTTAGCCGATTCATGGGAAATTGATGTGAGATTTTAATTTTCGTAAAACAATCTCAACATTATTATACAACGCAAGCATAAATTGAGTGTGAGCAATTATTTAAACCAAAAAGTCCTAACATGGTGACATTTTTACTTACCTTTGGAATAATTAAAAAAAACCCAACAAAATGTCGATGGATTGTCATCCAAGCCCTTAATTAAACAATTTGAATACAGTAGGATAATTAATTAAACCTATGTCAAAGAATGCACCAAGAAAAAATGTATGGAACAAGGATTGGACCTATAACGAATGTATATAAGAGCTCCGATCTAAGAATTTTGTACAGATTTTATTTATGTTTTTTAATAATTTATCATGCTTTTTCAATTTTTTTTTATTTTTTTAAAACTGGGAACATCAACCTTGTAAAGCAGAGACATGCCAAAAAAAATTGGCAATTCACATGTCAGGTTTAGGTACCACACGAGTATAGAGGTGTTAACAATTGTGGATCTAATATAATTGATATGTTGTATTATTCATTTATAATTGTATTACTGCGCTATCATAATGTTTGGCCCAAATAAGTGATCCGATTAAGTAATTATAGTTGGTCTTATTTATGACTTTTATAGAGTATGAGTTTATACTATTGTGTAGAGACCATTGGGCCTTTCCTAATACTTGATGGGCAGATTAGGAAAAGGAGTCTATTATAAATAGATATCTAGGGTTATGGTCCCTAGTACGACACATACAATAGACTCTCAATTACATACACCCCATCAGTAGAGAGGAAATCCTATTGAGTGTAAGTACTAGAAGACTCAAACCAATAAGGAACTTTATCGAAGACTATACATTGGATTCAGGTATGCTTCTGCATTCATTCTTTACCGAGTAATTTAGTATGGAGGTTAAACTTTATATTAGATTTAAAACTAACAAGTGGTATCATGAGCCTCCTCCATATTATATTATTTGGGTTTTTATTATAAAAAAATACATATATATATATATAATACATACATATATATATATACGGATCTTAATTTTTTGATAAAACCAAGTTTTTGATCATATTCTTTGGAATTGATCCAATAAAAGTTAATCGATATTTTGTTCGGCAGCCAATAATTTGTGATTGTACATACATGTTTACTGTTTTTTTCGGTGGAATTCAATTTGTGTGTTTTTTTCTATTTTTTTCATTTGTTTATTTTGATGATGACTTGTGATGTAATCCATTAAGCTTGGGTTTTATAGATTAAAATATATAATTGCCACAGTATGTTGCGTTTCTTATTTTTGGTTTTAATGAACTCGTGTCATCTTATTCTAGTATGGACATGTTATGATGATTCCTTAATTTCATCTATGATGGGCTTGATTATTCGGTTACTAATATAATTCGTTATGTGTTAGTAAGTAGCGCATACTTGTATGTTTTTTGGCTACCAAAGGTTGAAAAATATTTAATGCTTACTTGGCAACTTGGTTAATAAAGGTTATGTTGTCTCATATTTTGAATTATTTAATTGAAGTATGTTAGAGATAATATTGGAAAACATATTTGTGATATATTTTCCCTAGATATAATTAGAAAAATAATATAATTTAGGTTTATATATTTATATTAAGATATTTAATAGTTTATGGTAGTATATATCTTTTAGGTTTTAGTGGTATATCTTCTAGGAAGATTGTTTCCTATCTTATGTTACCTAGGCTTTGTATAAATACTCAACCTATTGATGAATAATAATCAAGCAATCATTAAATCATATTAAATTTGACAAAGTATTATGTTACCAAAGCAACTTCTTATATATAGATTAATTAAATTTAAAAATATTGAGATGATTGTGTATGTTTAATTTCCATGCAAATAATAGTCGGCCCAAAGAAAGATTATTGTTTGGCCGGAAATTAAATGTTGTTCTCATGTGGTTAAAGACTAAATACTGATTACATTCTTGGCAAATTGATTTATAAAGTTTGTCTCATATTTTAATTTAATTAATTGAAGTATCATGTTACCAAAGTAACCTCTTTTACTATATTGATTATTTTAAAATATTGAGATAATTGTGTGTATTTATTTTCATACGAATAATAGTCAGCCCAAAGGAAGATTATTATTTGGCCAGAAATTAAATGTTCTTGTGGTAATAAACATGTAACAATTATAAGGTTTTCCATGTGAATAACAAGTCGGTCCAAAGAAAGGCTTAGTATTTGACAGGAATTCATTGTTAATATTTGATTACTACACCAAGAGGACCACTTACAAATCAATTTTTCTGTCCAAAGACTAAAAATTGGTGTTGTGCTAGGTCTCTTTTGATGATGGGATTTATTACCAAAATGAATTGTAATTATTTAGTGAAATGTTGGAATAATATGTAAGCTAATTTTATTTGTGTTTGTTCTCTTAAATGAATGGTTACAATGGTTTGATATTTATGAATATCACATTTCCTAAAGGCTTGAAAAAGAACATTTTAAAAGTTATTGGTTGTATACATCTAGACCTTGCTATAAGGATTGACATCCTATTACTCTAACGGATTCTAACTCCTTTTATGAAAGGGGATAATAGAGAAATGGGAACGTTCAAATTAAAAGTGCATGAGTCTTATGATTATCAAACATGCAATTTTAGAATCATTCAAGGGAACTTTATCGGAATTAAAGGATGTAATTGTTCCTCGTTAAACTTGTTTTTATTTTTTTAAAATAAAACCAAAGGGTGGAAATAATTACTCTTTGAGTAGTTTTATTTCCTTAAAGATTAAAGAAACAAGGAACATAAAGTAAAGAAATAAGGGTAAGGATGTGATCTTAAAGTTACAAACGAAGCATCATAAAGTTTTTTTTTTGGATGCTTCTGTTGTGGTGGGATGTCACATATAGAAAGAAACAATAATGTACTAAATGTCACACATGACACGCAGATAAGATTATGTTTCTTTCTTTTGTCTGTTTGGAGGGTAATTTAAATTCAGTATCAGAATACACTTGGTAACTAGAATTTATTTGGTGCTACTACTCACATTAGTGTGTCTAAGTAAGCTTGTTTGAACTGTCAAACGTCAAGTAATGTTGAAAGATACATCAATTGGTGATGTCAAGATAGTTAAGATTGTACCTATAAATTTTTTTCAAAGAATATTAACAAATGAAAATTTCACTTCACTTTGGCATAAACATTTAGGATATATTTCTAAACAAAGAATTAAAGGTTTTGTGTTAGATAGAGTTCTTTATATTTCTGGATTGATATAGGGATTTGGTTAATCAAGAAAAAGAAAACAAACAAAAAGGAGATTAGGAGTTAAGCAAGCTCTATGTCTTAGAACAAACATAAGGACATTAGTGGTTCACATTCCCTATGACTTCTGGAGTAGGATAATAATAGTTGTTATGTTCATAGACTATCATTCTCGTTATGAATACTATATCTAATTAATGAGATATCTCAAGTATTGGACATGTTCAAATCTTATTAAAGCTAAAGTTGAAAATCAGCTTAGCAAAAGAATTAAGAAAGTCAAATCTGATCATAGTGAATGGTTAATACTATGGCAGAAATGACTGATTAGGTGAATATTGTCCAAGACCTTTGCCTCTTTTCCAAGAGGCCTTGTCCATCATTACACTATGCCGGAAAATCCTCAAATATAAATGGTGTTGTTGAAAAAAAAATAGAACTTTAAAGAATATGGTGAAAAGCACTATAAGTCATACTATTTTACCATAATCACTCTAGGGAAAAACATTAAAGACCGCAACCTATATTATCAATAAAGTAGCAACTAAGATAATTTCTCAAATTCTTACGATTTATGGACTGTTCATATATGGGGCTTGTCCAGTTGAGGTAAGGCCTTATAAGCCAAACAAATGGAGACTGGATTATAGAAATATTAGTTGTTACTTTATTGGATATCTTGAAAGGTATAAGGGGTAAAAGTTTTATGATATAGATATCTTTTGATGGGAAATATCTTTTTTTTTAGGATGTTGAGTTTGGAGGGGAAGATAAGGATATCATTGATGAGAAAACTCAACAAAACTCAAGAACAAGTGTCATTAGAGAGATCCACTAGAGAAAGAAGTGCAATTCCTGATAAGGACAATTTTTTTACTTCAAGGAAAATATTCTAGACAATGGAATGATGGATGATGATTCCATCAATATTAATCAACCCTTTGATAGCTCAAACTCTCAAGAGTGGATTGATGCCATAAATAAGGAAATTAAGTCCAGAAAGGGCAATGACATTTGGGACCTTGATAAATTGTCTGAAGTTATGAAACCTATTGATAGTAAATGAAAATTTATGACCATGATGGGTTTCAATAGGCAATGTGACAAGGTGCATCAAGCTCCTCTTGTTAAACGATTTTACTTAAAAGGAAGACATTGTTTATAAGGAGACTTATGTTCCAATTTCATCTAAAGACTCTTTTAGAATAATGATGATGCTTGTGACATATTTTTTTTGTTTAATCTTGAGCTACATTTAATGGATGTTAAAAGAATATTTCTTAATGGATAAATTGAGTAAAATATTTACATGCAACAAGCAGAAAACTTTGTTTCAAAATTAAAAGGAAAATGATTTATAAAATAAAGAAATTCACTTATGAGTTTAAACAAATTTTCCATCAATGATACTTTAATTTTCATTAAATTGTCATATCTCATGGTTTGAGACAAATTCAGTTGATAATATTGTGTACCATAAGTATAGTGGGAGTATGGTATGTTTTTTCTGGTGTTATATATTGATCACATGTTGCTTGCCACTAATGTTTTTTTTAAAGGAATATCATACATGATTTCAAATCAAGTGATACCTATATGGTTAAGGGAGACATATACACTCTCATTCAATGCCCAAAGAATGATTTTGAAAATAAAGAAATGCAAAGAACCCCATATAAGGAATCTAATGTATGCTTAAGTTTGCACACATTCAGGTATTGCATACATTGTTGGGGTATTAGGCAAATGTTTATGTCATCCAAAGATTGCATACTTAAAACTAAGAAAATCTAAAGAAGTATGCATTAATTGTTGAGAACAAATGATTATATGCTCACCTATAGAAGTCTGGATCAAGTTGAGATCATTTGGTATCATACTCCAACTTTGTTGGATATCAGGATAGCTTGAAATCCACATAAAGATATATGATTGTCATAGCTGAAGGTGCATTTCATTGCAAAAGGGCTAGACAATCTCTTAAAGCTGTTTCACAAAAGTAGAATTCATAGCTTAATTATTGTAAGACATTTAACCATGCATTATGGCTAAGGGATTTTGTCACAAATGTGTGCATAGTGAATGGTTTTGAAAGACCATTCTGAATGTTGTGTGACAAAATATAGCAGGTTTAGAGTTATGAAGAAAGGAATTCAGAGTAAACAATTGTCTTTAAAGCACATTAGTACAAACTTCATAATTGCAGATCCGCTTACTAAGGTTTATAACCTAAGGTATTTCATGAGATAAGTGCTCATTTAGGCATCATGCCACCTAAGGAAATTCAGTTTCGGTGGGAGTTTTGCATTTGGGTGCTTATTATGAAATAAAGATATATTTGGATATTTTGGTTATAAGGGTATTTTCTGCAGAAATGAAGTATTAAGTTAGGTTTACTCTGTTATTTTGGTCATATTATACATCTCACTAAAGTATAAAGTGGACCAATTGGAAATAGGCATTATTGGGTCACATTTGAATGCAATTTCCATGCTACACACCTATACTTGATTCATGTCGTTAGTTATGTTGACATTGTGACCATTGAAGGTCTAGTTACGATATTATGAAAGTAGCATAGATCGCTTTGATCCTTTGTTAATATAATTAATGGACCGAATTGATTAAAGACGGTTTGAATTGATAGCATTTGAGCTCATACAGTAATAAATTAAAATACAATTATTTGTAATACACATATACAATTTTATTGGTCCAAGTGGGAGATTGTTAGAATTGTGGACCTAATATAATTGATATGTTGTATTATTCAGTTATAATTGTATTATCGCGCTATCATAAAGTTTGGCCCAAATAAAGTGATCCGATTAAGTAATTATAGTTGGGCTTATTTCTGTCTTTTATATAGTATGGGTTTATACTATTGTGTAGAGACCATTGGGCCTTTCCTAATATATGATGGGCAGATTAGGAAAAGGAGTATTATAAATAGACATCTAGGGTTATGTTCCCTAGTACGACACATACAATAGACTCTCAATTACACCCCATCAGTAGAGAGGAAATCCTATTGAGTGTAAGTACTAGAAGACTCAAACCAATAAAGAACTATATCGAAGACTATACATGGATTCAGTATGCTTCCACATTCATTCTTTACATAGTAATTTAGTATGGAGGTTAAAGTTTATATTAGATTTAAATTTAACATTGACAACTGAAAATACGTGTGTGTCTTGAATTATTATTTTTTTATTTTATTTTTGAGTACAGGTACAACTGGTTGTGTGGGGGGTACAACCCGTGTCTCTAATGGGTCGTATCCTTTTTTTTTTGGCCCAAAAAAAAATTAACCTAAAAGTATTCACCCCTTTTGTACCACCAATTCAACACTACACTAAACTAGTAAACAGACGTTGCTTTCTTACCAAAAAGGTCTAACATTCTCTACAGTTGTTATTAGCTAATGCTTAAAGTGTTACATGTGAATCATATACGTAGTAATAATTTATAGAAGAATGTTTTTTATTTGGTAAAATGTTCAAAATGCTTTTGTTTTGTGTTATCTATCTACAGTTCTAATTTAATCATAAAATATTCAATTTTATTTTAATTATATATATTTTGTTGTACTTGTATCCTAAACAAAAAGAATTTGACGTATCTCATGTCCGTCCTGTACCTAGGAGTGTCAATTTGGGTCGGCGGTGCAGGTTTGGGTTGACCCAATCAGGTTCGGATCATTTCAATTCAGGTTAACTCCAGTCGTTTCTTCCGTTTGGCTCAATCCAATTCAGTTCAAGTCATTTCGGGAGCAGGTCAAAACACTTTATTCTAAGTTCGGTATCAATTCAGTTCAGTCTCAGACCATCTTAGTCAGATCAACTTCAGTTCAACCTTAAACGGATCAAGTAACACCAACTTAAATAGATGCCGCTGTCTTTTTCGGGTTAATGTCGGGCTATTTCAGATTTTTGTGTACATTTTTGTCGCTTTGAATGAAATCTAAAAACTACGTGCATGATAAACATTCTTGTAAAATTTTATGATATAGTTTAGGTCTATCACAATTAACGAATTAAGATAATAGGTGGGGTTTGGTGTAATTGAACTTCAAATTAAACGTTTAATTAATACTTTGTAAGGAGCATATTTGAAATCTTTTGTGGTTGTTCACATTAATTCTAATGTACAATAATTTTAAAAGCAGCTTATTATGTTTTGAATTCAAACAAGATAAAGTAGAAATTTATTTTTATATAACATTGGGTTTTGGATCATTTTAATTCACTTTCAATTCAGTTCAGGTTATGTCTGGTCAATTGATCGAACATATTATTTAATGTTCAATTCAATTCATTTTGGTTTGATGTTTATCCGGGCTTTGTACAGATCAATTTTAGTTTAAGCTTATTTCAGTTCGGGTTCAATTCAATTCAATTCATTGTTCTAGCGGTCAATAACGGTTTAGGACACTTTTATTTCAAGTCATTTTCAGTTCAAGTTGTTTCAGTTTCGATCAAGGACAGTTTAGTTAACCCAACGGGTTGTAACCCAAACTGACACCCCTACTTGTACCCGATATAGTGCAATCACTACAAAAATCTGTCGATATAGCGACGGATTATTAGGGACGGATTGAATTCCGTCACTAAAGTAGGGACGGATTAGAGATAATCTGTCACTAAAATAATTTAGGGACGGATTTCCAAATCGGTCTCTAAAGACGGATTTCCAAATTAGTCTCTACTTTAGAGACGGATTTTAAATCGGTCTCTAAATTTTAAGTCAAGTTAAAGTAATGACGGAAATACAAATCCGTCCTTAATTAAGAGATGGATTTTTTGTAATCCGTCTCTACTTTAAATTAGCGACGAAGTTTTTAGGAACATTGTTGATCCGTCACTACTTCCGTTGCTAACTCTATATAGTGACGGAATTTGAAGAAGTAGAGACGGATTCAATCCGTCTCTAAAACGTTTTTTTTTTTTTTTTTTTTTTT
>PYUH01003985.1:302296-352931 GCA_016808085.1 Suaeda aralocaspica | reverse complement strand
TTTTTTTTTTTTTTTTTTTTTTTTGTGTGTGTGTGTGTAGTGAATCCCACGTCTATGTAGATATTTACATGAGGAAAAAAAAAAAAAACAATAATGACAAACAATAATCACTACTCCACTAGTCCACACTCTAGAATCCACTGATCATCGAGTTTCCACTAACACTAAGTACCTTTTAATCATTTGAAAGGGGCACCTGATGCATATATGTGAGATATGTTTTTTTTTTTTTTTTTTAATTCTAATTTTGATTTTGTACTTTTTATATATCATGAGTATACCATTCATTTGTGTGACATATTTTTTGATTGATTATTATAATAAACTTAATTTTAAAATTCTTAATAATTGACCCTTATTTTAATATCATCTATTAAAATTATTTGGTATACAAAATATAATATGAGATAATAGATTTCGACTCATTAGTTATATACAATTGGTTGTATTATTTTACCTTTAATTTATTCGTTAGCCTTGCCTGAAAGATTGTCTATTGGCCGACTCAAAAGTACTTATTAAATTGGACGATTTTTTATTTGGATTGCACTACTTAGTAGGTTAGGAGGTGAACTATGACTGTGAGCCAAAGAAAAAACTTAAAAAGTACTCCCCCTAACTTAAAATACTTGCACCTGTTTAACCACTTCACTATTTACTGGATACTTTTCATTAGTTTTAGTTTCATATGCGTACATAAAAATATATTAATATGAGATATTGTTTGATCCGCTCGATGTAATTTTATAATTTTTACATGTAAAAAATCTGAGATATTAACATTTAATTAAGATATGTCTCGAAAAACCATTCTTGTTCAAAATTAATGTACAGTGGGTGAGTAAACAAGTACAAACCACTGAGTAATTATACAAAAAATATCAACTAAAATAATAAACACAAAAGCAAAACAAAGAAAAAAAATTATAAATGTGCGAAATCTTACTGTATGACGGTACTATGGGAGACTTGTTAGAATGACAAGTAGGGGTGTCAATTCGTATCGGCATTGCAGGTTTGGGTTGACCCATTCAGGTTTGAATCATTTCAATTCAAGTTAACTTCGGTAGTTTCTTCCGTTTGGTTCAATCCAATTCAGTTTAAGTCATTTCAGGAGCATGTCAAAACAGTTTGTTCTATGTTTGGGAACAATTAAGTTTAGTCTCAGACTATTTGGTCAGAGCAACTTCAATTCAATCTCAAATGGATAAAGTAAAGCCAACTTAGAAAGATGCTGCGGTCTTTTTCTGGTTAATGTCACTATTTCAAATTCTCGTGAACATTTTTGTCACTTTGAATAAAAACAAAGAACTACGTGATAAACATCCTTGTGAAATATTAAGATATATTTCAGCTCTATCACAATAAGCGAATTAAGAAAATAAGTGGGGTTTGATGTAATTGAACTTCAAATTAAATGTTTAATTAGTAATTTGTAAGGAGAATATTTGAAATCTTTCATGGTTGTACACATCGATTTTAATGTACAATGTGACAAGTTAGTTAATTTTAAAAGTAACTTATTAAGTTCTAAATTAAATCAAGATAAATTAGAAATTAAATTTTACTCAAAAATGGGGTTTGGATCATTTTAATTCACTTTTAATTCAGTTTACGTTAGGTCTAGTTAATTGATCAAACGAGTTGCTTGATATTCAGTCCAATGCAGTTTGATTTGATGTTTTTTCGGGTTTTATACAGATCAATTTTAATTTAAAATCTTTTCAATTCAGATTCAGTTCAATTCATTGTTAAACGGATTGTAAACCAAACCCTACTAGCAAGTAATACTCTAACTTATTTACTTTAGTCAAACTTTAGTAAATATTGTCCACGACATGAAATTGCAATTATGTAAAAGAAGTAAATTTCACTGAATTTGCGATCAAGTACTAGTAGTCGTAGACTCGTAGTAGAAGAAGTTTGGGTAATCCTTAATAAGGAAAGCTAAAAAGTCAACGTAATGAACAACTCGCAAAATAGCTGAAACTTAAGATCCTACAATTCGTTTTATACCTTTGCTGTGTTTTTTTTGTTTTTTTTTTTTGGCATTGCTATCCCAATTTACTTAAAACATCTAGAGTTTTGTCTGATTGTTATTACAAATATTAAGTATAAGAGGAAAAAAAATCATGTACCTATCAGCATTTGCAACACAGGGAGAAGAAATTTGGGAGCAATCAGGGCCAGTGTAGCAAGCGTAGCACTCGCAAACCGGACTTTTTCCGTCAGCAATCAAGCCATCTAAGAAGGCTCTTCCATGTCCGGAACACGCAATAGATGCTACATCCTCTGCTTCTTCTGCTGTCTTTTTTGTCCAACTTAGATCACCCAAGTTAACATTCATGTACACACTACAAAATACTATGTTTAATATTATTGAAACAAATAAAAGACACAATTGCATAGCCATGACCACCTATGGAAAAAGATTGTTGAGGTTGTGACCCTTGTGTGTATTTGACAATTCTATTTTATTTTATCGTGTTGAAGTCTTCATATTTATAAAGTTTAACAAGATAATATGTGCTAGTGATTGTCACTGAGATTTAAGATTTTTATTCTATTTCATCGTACTGATATTTATCCGGTACCCTACCACATAATTTATAAATACTATACTCCATTGGTCTTTTGGGAGATGTGAAAAAATGGGTGTAGTAAGTAAAAATGATGGAGGGAGTAATTGGTTATGTGAGATTGAGGGATAACTTATATGATTAGTGTTTTTCTGCCAATTTAAGAAGATGATGTGATTGATTCTCATCATTTGAATAAAAATAAAAATAGTGGTTTATGTACTTAAACTAATATTCATAGAATATAAAACCTACTGTCGTTGTGCCTTAACTATCTTATTAATTGAAGTGGTGCTCTAATATTGGATATAATGTCAACGTCTCTAATAAATATAATAATCAAGTACGATTTTTAATGACCAATCAAAGGAAATTTTTGATATTTAAGCACCTTAGCTACTACAAATATACTTGTTGTGTATGCTGATTTTACACACAAGTGTATTAGTCAATCAAAATTGAATGTTTGAATTGAATTCTAAAATAAAAAATTGAGCGTTTGAATTGAATTATAAAATAAAAAAATTGAGTGTTTGAACTCAATTCTAAAATCAAAAATTATGTTGGTGGGATAGAGAATCCTTTTTAAATATTCAATTAAAGAGTGAATATGAGGAAACTTTGACCTAATAATGGCAACAAAAAACACTAGAGCAAATCAGCAAGTTCCTTGGAATTAGCGAAAGTAATTTCTTGCTAATTCCAAACTACTATGGAAATTTAATTCCCAGGCAACTCTAAATGCATCTAGAGTACTTAAGAGTGGGTGAATTAACTCATTAAGCGATTTGTCAATTTGCGAAATTTAAAACTATAAGCATCTAATTTTTTAGTTTCTTGTAGTGGAATGATTTGTCAATTTGCGGAATTTAAAACTATAAGCACCTAATTTTTGAGTTTCTTCTAGTATTTAAGGATTGGTTCAAGTCAATCTTAAGTAGTTTGCATGAAAGTAATCATATGAGATTGTTTGATCCATTTCCCGGAATAAGTTATGAAGCGGTTTTGCAAAGCAAGGAAATAAAGTGCATAAAGTAAAGGAGACATATGGATTTTTTACAAGGTTCAACCCAAACTAAGGTCTGCTCCCCACGTACACTCGTAGCATTTCGTAAATCTTCACTATACTATTTGTTGTTGCTAAAGCAATGAGGTGGGATAGGGACTGTGAGGACTTCGCTGACGTAGACTGGATGCGTGAATGGACTGGTCTCCTGTCGACTTACCCTCCAAGTACCTGCAAAAAAGGGACAATAATCCTTGTAGGATTATTTCCCCCTCCGATGCTTAAGTAAGTATTTGTAGGAGAGTAAGTGAACAATAATAAACAAGTAAACAATTTTAGAGAGAAGTTCTAGAGAGAAGCTTTCCCTTTTTAGTATGTGTTTTTGTCTTAATCTTGAGTGTACTTTTTATCAGAATTTTGAGAGCTATTTATAGCCTCAAGTACAATTTCTCATCCGATGAGATCGCGACACTTGTCCTCATCTCCTTAATTACCTTCCTTCATTTGCCTTATGGGCTTTTAGCATTAGCCTTTCAAGGCCCCATGGTTTGTTTTGGCTCTTCTTCTAACGACGAATAGGAGCTTGACATGTGGCGATGTATGATTCACATGTGGACCAGTCTAAAGATGACACGTGGCCATGTGGGGCCCACTCATGGCAGACTCATCACTGCTACGTGGCAATCCCATGCTGGCATTTAATAATAGAAATAGGGACACGTGGTCCAGTTGTAGGATGACACGTGGCTATGTAGGGCCCACTCATGGTTGACTCATCAATGCCACGTGGCAATCCCACGTCAGCATTTTATAATAGAAAGAGGGACACGTGGTCCACTCAGAGGCTGACACATGGCAGCTGACTTGGCATGCCATATCATTTGCCACTCAGATGGGCTGATGAATCCATAATCCATCACCCATCTGATTTAATCAAACTGGTCTTTGCTGTGCAGGCCCATTTACCTTTTTGCATTTGGGGGGGNNNCCTTTTTGCCTTTGGGGGGGGGGGGGAATTGGAGAGTTTCAAATTTTCTCCCCTTTTTACCCTCACCCCTCTCTTTTAAATAGAGGTGAGAAGTAAAATTATTTTTCACAGTTTATCATTGTGAATTTTCTAGAGAGAGAAAGTAGTAAGATAAAGCAGTAGAAATTTGACAATATTTCCAAAGGCGATTTCCGGTGAGTTTAGGCGATTTCAGGCGAGGCTCAGACAGTGAATAGTGTTTTCAGATCCTTAACTTAGCAACTTCTTTACTCAGGTAACTATTACCTGATCCGGGTTCGTTTTATTTTTCTTTACTTATTCTATCATGTCTTCTAGTTCGTCTTCTCCTCTTAATGCTTGTAATCAGTTTTTAATTGTTCCTAGTAATAAGCAAGTAGGAGTGGGTCAGGGTTCATCACCTGGCTCTCAATATTCTAATGCCCCAAATATTCTTTCTTCATTGGGGTCACCTAATCTTCCATTCCTTCCTGTGCAGGAGGACATGGTAAGAACCAAACAAATTGTTTCCCGGATATTTACAAGCAAGGACCCAGCAGACTCCATTGAAGAGATGGAGAGATCTGCAGATAAAGCCGAATCAGGACACTCGGCTACTGATTCTGAGACAGAGGTCACTACACCTCCCCGTAAACCCACCACCTATCCCACACCAGAGACTGCTTTGGTGAGATGGGAGGCCATTAAGGACATTAACACTGTCCTTTATGGTAATTCTTTTATTAACCACAAAAGTTTTCAAATTATTCTCCCTAAGAAGGGGGATTCCCTTCTTAGTGCCCCAGAGGGATGCTTCGGTATCTATATGTCTATGATTGACATGGGCGTTTCAATTCCCTTTCTTCCTTTCTTTTTAAATCTTCTTAATCGTTATGATTTAGGTTTATGCCAGTTGTCTCCGAATTCATGGCATCATATTGTAACATATGTTGCCACTTGTAAATTAAATAACCTTAGACCCTCTTCTGCAACCTTTGTACATATGCATAAATTAACTAATGCTGCCAGATGTAAACAAGGCTGGTTTACACTGGCTAATGATGATTATATTACCGCCATTGAGAAGTCTAATAAGGCTACCTCTTGGCGAGGTGATTTTGTTTTCATTAAATACGAAGACCCTGATTTTGTGGCTAGGATGAGTAAGTGGAACTTAAGTCCTAAGTTCAAGGGAAAAGTGACCAACCCACCCAAACTAAACACCAATGACTTAGCCATATTAGATTTATTTAGAAAAACAACTGCTAAATGGAAAGGGATGACTTATGAGATTCCTTCCCTCCAAATGGATACCTTTCAAATTTCTTTTCACTGACCACAAGTTTCTTGAAGCTTGTGGGTTAGTGTATGGTGGTAATGCTGGTAGGTTACCTTTCTTTTTTTTTTTTTGTTATTTTTTTTTGTTTTTTTTTGTTATTTTTTTTTTTTTTTTTTTTTTGCATTGCTTTTATTATCGAATTTGTTTAAGTGTAAGTAATTCGGTCTTATTTTTGCAGAAAAAGCTTTAAACGAACTGCCTGACAAGAAGAAAGGCAAGATGGACCAGGCCAAATTTCTTCGCCGTCTTGTACAATCAAAAGAGAAGACGCCTCTTCAGAAGAGGCAAACTACGGAGGTATAGACACCATACTTGCCAAAAGTCCTGTCACCCTCATTTCATTCGGCTTCTCTTTGTTTTTATTTATTTATTTATTTATTCTTTAAACAATGTAATTTACAGTTATTATACTTTTGTAATAATTAATTTGTAATCAATTAATTAAGAAGTAATCATATTGATGCGGGATACGTTAGACTTGAAAATAACTTTATACATTTGAAAGGCTATGTAACACATCCGGTGTTCTTATCAGACGCCGGGTGTGCCAAATTTTATTGCACATTGATTAGAATCGACATTCATTTATTTACTATTTTATGTTATATTCCGTTTTTTTTATTATTATTCTTTATTGGTAATAAGTACTGGATACATCCGGTGTCCTTGTTTTGACACCGGATGTGCCAAAAATTACAACTCCGTGTTTATATCCGGTCTCCTTGACTAAGGCCGGATATAACAGGTGTAAGCCAGTATGTGGCACATTCGGCGTCATCGCATGATGCCGAGTGTGCCAAAAATTATTTCACTATGGTTGAATTCAGTCTCCCTCGGGAAAACCGAATGCAAAACATGTGAACTTGGTTTTGGCACATTCGGTATCACCATATGATACCGAATGTGTCAACCTCTTTCCGGCCTTAACTTTTTATAAATCTAAAAAATTCAAGTGTTTATCCTTTCATTGTTATACAAAGCCGAATGTTTTTACATGTTTTTTATTGTTTATCCTTTTGTATTTGTTACTGTTAATAATAATTTTTTTTATTATTATTTTTATTTAAAAAAAGATAGTAACTCGGCCTTGTTACAGAGGCCGAACTGAATGCCAAACAATAACAGTTCGGCACATTCGGTGTCAACTAATGACACCGAATGTGTCGAATTATTCTTTGCTGTGATTCAACTCGGTCAGCAATTACGAGGCCGAGTTGAATGTGTGCATGTGCAGTTTTGGCACATTCGGC
Source organism: Suaeda aralocaspica (assembly GCA_016808085.1). Lineage (NCBI taxonomy): Eukaryota > Viridiplantae > Streptophyta > Magnoliopsida > Caryophyllales > Amaranthaceae > Suaeda > Suaeda aralocaspica. The sequence continues at coordinate 345,772 of PYUH01003985.1, read as the reverse complement.
TTCATTCTTGACGCCGAATGTGTCAAATATGCCCTCGTAAGGGTGCACTTGGTGAAATGATATTAGGCCGAGTTTTGTGTGTTAGCTTGGAGATTTGGCACATTCGGTATCATCCATTGAGGCCGAATGTGTCGAATCTGCTTCCAGGTTGACACCACTCGGTCTTTTTAAACTTGACTGAGTTCACCTCTTGTCAATGCTGTTTTGGCACATTCGGTCTTAACTTGTGTCACCGAATGTGTTGATATGGCTAAGGACTTGTGCCACCGAGTTGAGGGTGTGTTAATGTAGGTTTGGCACACTCGGTATCAATTGTCATTGCCGAATGTGTGATGGTTTATTAACTTTGTCTTTGAAATTTCCACAACTTTTTTTCTTACAAATTAGTTCTTTGGAATGTTAATTGTTTTGAGTGGGTAATAATTTACTTAATTATCTTTGTGTTCTTGCATTCAACCAGAGGTACCCGGCCTTCAGTGCTGGGTAAAGAGAAGAAAGACAAGGGTAAGGAGAAGCTAAAAGCTCTCCCTACCAAGCTAAAAAGGAAGGAGAGTTCTACCCCACTCTCCATCAACCCCCCACAAAAAAAGAAGAGGCCAGCGTCACTGGCCAGTACTGAATCCTCCCCGGCATCAACCCCGAGTAAGCCGGTTGGGGAGAGTCCTTCCTCGAAGGAAGTCCCCTATCAGAGGAAGGACAAGGCTGTTCGGTCGACCAGCAGCCTTCAAAGGAACCCTGTCTTTGACAATCCCTATGAGACGGAGACCGGCCTGATGGATCCGGTCGAGCAGGATGAGGCCAGACGTGCTGGCCAGACAATTGGGGGAACGAATCAGGATCCCTCACTCCAGGATCCAAATGACCTTCCCCCTCCTGACAAGGATCCAGCAGCTGGGATGCAGGGGGCCATCAGGGAGAACATGCCCCCGGAGTTCCTTGATTCGGCTATGGCCACAGGTATTAAGTTTGCACATAACGTTGTAACATCAGTCTCGAATACTCGTTCTGGAGACTCTATTACATCTCCTAGAGACCCTCGGGCTATAATTATTCTATTTCCCACTACAGATGTGGCTGACTGTGAGAAGGACTTCCTTGACGAGGAAGGTGACATCCCTTCAACCTCAAAAACCTTCGACTCCAACTACAAGAAGGAGTTGGTTAGAGAGGTTCTCCGCTGTGGAGACAAAGAGTACAAGGAGTCGTTAAGGAGCATCCTTGATGGGCAGTTAGGTCCATGCTTCAACAGTTGTATTGAGGTAAATTATTTATTATACTTCTTTTGTTACCAACTTTCAATTGTCTCTTTAATTCTGCCATTTTAATACTTAGTGGATTTTTGTTAAAACTTGTGTATTTCTCTTTTAACAGATCATCTTCTGGCTTCAATACTTACAAAAATTGGTTGCTCAAACCAAGAAGGAGAGAGAAAAGGCAGCCCAAATGCGAACAATTTGCAAGTCGTACCTGAGCGAACAAGTCCTCAGAATCCAGGCTCGAAATTCACATGCTATGAATGAGCTGTCTGCTTCTTTGGGACAAGCCAAAGAGCAGAACTTGGTCATGGCTAAAAGGAACATGGAGCTATGGACCGAGTTGGAGGAGTACAAAAAGAAAGAGCTGGACTTGGAGCAGATGGTCTCCGACAAGAGGGCTGCCGAGTTAAGGGCTGAAGAGGCTGAGAGGAAGGTTGCTGCATTAAATGAGCAACTTAGAGCTGCCAATGTCCGGCTTGAAGAGGTGGAGAAAAAGAAAGAGGAGGAATTAAACCAAGCCGGACAGTTTGCAGTCCAAAAGTATCTGGAAGGGGAAGAATCTACCAGACAACGGATTGCAGAGGCTTGGGCACTCAGCCTCGAGGAGTTTGTCCCATTCTAGTACTTTGAAAAGAGGCTGGATTATGCAATAAGGGCTCACCTAGCCAAACTATGTGGGTACACTCCTCCCAGCCCTTTTTGCCCTTCTGATGCTGAAGATGAAGAGGAGGAAGCTGAAGATGGGGAAGAAGACAAGGAGAAGGATGGAGCTGGAGCAGATACTACTGCATCCACTACCATAGACCAACCTGTACTAGCTGCTCCTTGATTTTCTTCTTTTCAATTTACAACTTGTTGTATTGTATAATCTTTTGACAATTTATTCAGTGTTGGTTTTTAAACCAGTTGTATTATGCATTTGTGCTTTTAAGCATATTTATCAATCCATCTTTTAACTTTGTTACTTACGTTGCAATTTTTCAATGGTGGATACAATCCATTTGCAAAGCATTTTATATATTTCTAAGTGTTTTACTTAGAAATTTTGCAGGTTTTATTGTTCATAACCCTTATAATTCATAAAGATATACCTTTCTTAGAAATACAAATCATGAGCCATTGGTCATTGGTGTAAGAATTTTAGGTCATAAATCACTTAGAGATTTAAAGTATAGGTTGTTCTAATTTGACATTTAAAGGATGAATCAAAGATTTTAACTTAGGGATTTAGGATGAATCAAAGATTTTAACTTAGGGATTTTTCATAGAAATCTCACTAAAAGACTTCACCCACAAGTCATAACACCTATAAATAAGCATTGAGATTCAACTTGGACATTTTTCATATCAAATTCATGAATATTTGTTAAGTGTTTACGGTATATTTTGGCATATCCGGCGTAATTACATGACACCGAATGTGTCAAAGTTAGTGATTTTGTTATTAGACTCGGTCTCTTTTAGGTGTCTTGACACCGAATGCATTGCACTTAAATGGCACCGGATGTGTCATACTTAATGACGCTGGATGTGTCAAACTTAGTGTTTCTATCATTTGACCCAGTCCCTTTTAGGTGTCTTGACACCGGATGCATCGCACTTAAATGGCACCGGATGTGTCATACTTAATGACGCCAGATGTGTCAAACTTAGTGTTTTTATCATTAAACTCGGTCCCCTTTTGGTGACCTGATTGAATGTGTTCAAACCAATATTTGGCACATCCGGTGTTTTCATGTAACTTCAGACGTAACAAGTTAGATGTCCTAACCTGTTTGAGACTCATTGCCTTAACCCTTATATTATTCTTTCAATCAGTAAGATCCCTGTGTTTACAAACTTTAGACTTTGATTGATTTGTTTCTCTTTAGAGGTGATGAATCAATCAATCATATTGATTGCCCTTAAACATAGGGATCGAAACTGTTATTAGTTTGTTCACAGTAAGAATTTTATCTTAATATTGAATCCTGGACCTTTAAAGTCGATTTGGTGATCCGTAATCACCTAAGGGGGTAAAAGACTCTTTTTGCTTTTACCACCAAGTATTAACCTGTGGTTAATTTCCGGGATCTTTCCCTTATTGATTTCAAAACCGTTAAGCAAGTTTTGAATTACTTTAATTCATGGTTAAGTGTGGGGTTGTGCCCTTAACTGCTGAGATCAGCATCTATTTTAACAAGCATATACTTGATATATAAGGACGAACATTAGAGGAATCAGAAATTTCATTAATTGCGGCTCATAGCCAATTTAGTACAACATGAAATTTCTTTCCCCATTGATCAACGTGGATCAAATAGGTGGGCACATGGCCTTACACTATGGCTTCTTGAAACCAAGTTTATAAATAGTACTTTTTCAGATTATTTGCGTTCCATGTTCTAGGTACTTCATACCCATCCAGAGTTTGTAAACGATAGGTTCCATCTCTCAACACTTCAATTATCTCGTATGGACCTTCCTAATTGGGAGTAAGTTTGCCCTGTTCATCAGCTCTCCCAATTGACTTCATTTTCCTCAGCACAAGATCCCCTAACTTCATTGGCCTATGGTTTACCCTCTTGTTATGTTCTCTTGCCATTTTTAGCTTGTACATTTCTTACCTAAGCAAAGCATTGCCTCTAACTTCAGGTAACATGTCCAGGGTAGCTTTCATCATCTCCCAGTTAGCCCCTTCATCATATAACATAATTCTTAGAGTAGGCTCACACATTTCAATGGGGAGAACCGCTTCCGATCCATACACCAGCATAAATGGGGTTTCCCCTGTGGAATTCTTTGCTGTTGTCCTGATAGACCAGAGGACATTGTACAATTCATCCACCCATAGACCTTTGGCAGCATTCATCTTTTTCTTCATTCCCGTGCCGATGATCTTGTTGAAGGCCTCCACTTGTCCATTGGCTTGTGGATAGCCCACTGAGGCAAAATGAGCTGAGAAGCCTTGATCTTCTAGCCATACTCTTAACTGTGGAGTCTCAAATTGAGGACCATTATCGAACACTATTGATTGAGGTACCCCGAACCTTATTATATTTTTCCAAATGAACCATTTGACATCCCCATGTTTAATACTTCTCATTGGCTCTGCTTCTACCCATTTAGTAAAGTAGTCCACTGCAACCAAGACATACTTCCTTTGTCCTGATGCTTGTGGATATGGACCAAGAATGTCCATTTCCCACTTAGCAAAAGGTATTGGGCTCAAAATTGGGTTCAAGTTATTGACTGGTTTTTGTGGTAAATAACTTAACAGCTGACACTTCTTACATCTTTTCACATAGGTCATTGCATCATGTCTCAGACTAGGCCAGTAATACCCAGTTCTTGATGCTTTTTCTGCCAGCGCCCTTCCCCCTATATGAGAGCCACAAAAACCTTCATGGATATCTTCAAGAATCTCCTTTCCTTTTTCTGGGGTGATGCACTTTAATAGCAGGTGAGTAAAAGACTTCTTGTATAATTGCCCCTGCCATAAAACAAACCATGCATCTCTAGCTTTCACATATTTTGCTTGTTGTGGATTGTTTGGCAAGGTTCCATTGGTTTTGTAGTCAATAATCTCATCCATCCAAGAACTTCCTCGGCTAATGAAGTTAACCTCCATCTCCTCTATGCTTCTTTTCTCTTTAACTTCCCAAAAAACTGTTCGAGGATTCTCCCCAACTGCAGAGCTTGCTAATTTGGAAAGAGCATCAGCTTGATTGTTCTCAGACCTTGGAATCTGCATGATTTCAAACTTGTCTAGACCTTTCACTTCCTCTTGAAGTATATTCAGATATTTGGCCATGCTAGCATCTCTAGCCTCATAGTCCCCCAAGTATTGACTCACGATAAGCCGAGATTCCGACCTTGCTTCTATCTTTTTTGCCCCATCGGCTTTACACAGTTTGACCCCGGCAATCAAAGCTTTGTACTCAGCCTCATTATTTGATGTTTGGAATTTGAATCTCATGGCATACTCGTAGATGTCACCCTTAGGCGACCTACAAATAATACCTGCCCCACATCCATTCTGAGTGGATGAGCCATCAACATATAAGGTCCAGTGATCAATATTAGGTTTCTCCATAGGTGGCCTTGTCATTTCAACTATAAAATCGGCGAAAGCTTGACCCTTGATAGCTTTCCTTGGTTCGAAGGTAATGTCAAATAAGTCCATTTCCAGAGCCCACTTGAGCATCCTTCCCGAAGTTTCCTTGGACAAAGCTTTCTTGAGCGGCTGATCAGTATATACAACGATTTTATGAGAAAGAAAATAGGGCCTCAACTTCCGGCTTTCCATGAACAATGCAAGTCCAAACTTTTCAATCAGAGCGTATCTGAACTCAGCATTTTGGAGTACGTGACTCACAAAATATACCGGATATTGGACCCCATTTCTCTCAGCTAACAGAACAGATGAGAGTGCATGGTCTGATACCGCTAAATAAATAAATAAAGTTTCTCTTTCAATAGGACTGATTAATCTTGGGAGAGTATGTAGGTGTTCCTTCAAATGATTGAAGGCTGACTCGGCTTCCTCCGTCCATTCGAATAGAGGGCTGCCTTTGCCTGCCTTTGCCTTTCTCTTGACCGTATCAAAAAAATAATGGCATTTATCACCTGCCCTTGATAGGAATCTACCAAGAATAGCTAGGCATCCGGTCAGTTTCTGCACCTCTTTAACGTTCCAGGGAGAGGTCATATCCAGAACAGCCTTGACTTTGTCTGGATTAACTTCAATCCCTCGTTCATCCACAAGTAAACCCAAAAATTTTCCAGAAGTTACCCCAAAAACACACTTCTTTGGGTTTAACTTCATCTTATATCTCCTCAATGTTTCAAAGGTTTCTCTTAAGTCTACCACATGATCTTTCATCTCCTTGCTCTTGACAATCATATCATCGATGTATGCTTCAATGTTTCGTCCCAACTGGTTTTTAAAAACATCATTTACCAAACGTTGGAAGGTTGCTGGAGCATTTTTAAGACCAAATGGCATCCTTGTATAGCAATATAGACCCTTTTCAGTTACAAAAGCTGTTTTTTCTTGATCTTCCTCCCATAGAGGAATTTGGTGAAATCCTGAGTAGGCATCCATAAAACTCAATAGTGCATGCCTTGCCGTTGAATCAACCAATCGGTCGATATTCGGCAAAGGAAAGCTATCTTTTGGACAGGCCTTTTTGAGATCAGTATACTCGACACACATCCTTATGGTACCATTTGGCTTTGGAACCAAGACTACATTAGCCACCCAGTCAGGATACTGGCATGTTCTAATGAATCCTGCCTCCAAAAGCTTATTCACTTCTTCCTCCGCTGCCTTATTGCGAAGTTCGCCCAAATTTTTCTTCTTTTGACGGATTGGCTTAGCACCGGGCTTGACATTCAGCTTATGTACAGCTATACTTGGATCAATGCCTGGCATCTCCTCCACCTCATATGCAAAGACATCCTTGAACTCTCTCAACAGCTTCCTCATCTCTGCCCCAATATGGTCGTCTGGGGCCTGGCCTACCTTGACTGTTCTGTCAGGCTTGACTTCGTTAAGAACAAAATCTTCGTGTTCACCAACTGGCTGAGGTCGAGTTACTTGACTTAAACTATGGATGGCCATCAGTTCATTTTTAGCCATTCCCTCAGTCTTCCTTTTCTTCGTTGGCTCTTCCACTTCTTCAACCCAAGCAGTAGGATTAAGAGTGGTGATATAACATTCTCGGGCCATTTGTTGATCCCCACGAAGAGTTTCTATAGTCCCATTGTTACACTCATACTTCATGAGCATGAGATGTGTAACAATTACTGCCCTGGAGGCGTTCAAGGTTGGCCGTCCCATAATTATATTGTAAGCTGACAGTTTTTTGACCACCAGGAACTTGACGACCATGTTCCTAGCGCATTCCTTTTACTCTATCCTTACTGGTAGGGAGACAGTACCCAAGGGGTTGATTACTCCTCCCCCGAAACCATTAATCGGATGATGGATAGGTTCCAAGGTAGACACATCATACTTCAATTTTTTGAGGCAAGCATAACTAATGATGTCAGATGAGCTCCCAGTGTCTATTAATATTCGCTTGACCCTCATATTGGCCACTTTCAATTCCACCACCAAGGGATCATCATGTGGTGTACGAACATTGCCTCGGTCTTTATCACTGATCATTACTTCTGGGAATTTGACCTTAGCATCATGCCCCATCTCCGGTGACCCTTCTCGAGAGAGACTCCGTAAGTACTCTTTATTCCCTCGAAGGGTTGGTCCGTCAGCTGCAAACCCACCGGAGGTGACATATACCAAATCCTCTTCAGTCTCCGTACCATCTTTAGGCTCGCTAGCCTTGAATTCCATCTTTTGTTTGGAGTTCTTATCTTGGGATTTGATCAGGTGTTGTGAAATTTTTCCCTTGATGGCGAGAGATTCAAGGGTTCTCTTAAGATTGAAGCAATCATTAGTATGATGCCCTGTATCTTTGTGAAAGTGGCAATATTTACTTGAGTCCCTATCTTCCTTGGCACTTCTTTGTGGTGGTGGATCATCAATCTCAACTTTGTTACGAATTTCCTTGAAAACTGAATAGAGATCTTTGGTGAACTCTATCTTAGGACCATCATTAGACTTTCTTTTCTTATTTTGGAAGTTTCCTCCATTGCTTGATGTCCTAGTTGCCCAGGTGGCATGTTTCTTCTATTCTTTGTTTTTAGAGTGTTGTTCACTCTTTCTATCATCCCTTCTGTCCTTCCTGGTTGAAGCACAAAGCACTTGGGCATGAAAGAAACATTCAGCCTCTTCCAGAATTCCTTTCAGCGTTTTGCAATTTCTTCTTACAACATCAAATTTAAAAGTTCCATCACGGATTCCTCTAAAGAAGTTATCAAAGGCCACTCCCTCAGGTAAATTGGGAATTTGCAAAGATTCCAGATTGAATCTTTGTACATAACTTCTTAGAGACTCATTTTCTCCTTGAACTATTTTGGCCAGATGCATGCTGGTCTTCCTCTCCCTTTTGTTAGCCATGAAATGATGTACAAAGATCGTACTCAATTCATGAAAGTTGTTGATTGATTGATCTGGGAAGCTATTGAACCATTTCTGTGCAATTCCCTTTAGCGTTGCCGGGAAGTATCAGCACCAGGTTACATCATCTAGACCCTGAAAGTACATCAAATGTTTGTAGGTAGCCAAATGCTCCTCCGGGTCAGTTGTCTCGTCGAATGGCTCAATTTGAGGCATTTTAAACTTATTGGGACGTGGAGCCATCATGATGGGCATGGAGAACAGTGTCTTCCATTCCATCATCGTGTTATTAGGCTTTTGTCCAATAACTCCCGTAGGGTTATGGACAGCCTTTGTTGACTCACGGCAAGGATCATTTGATTTGCCTACATCCTCCCAATACCTGATCATCTGTTCTTTTCTGGACTGATCGGCCTTATCAGCTTTCTTCTTCTCAATTAAGTCTCGTAGACTCGCATGTTCTCCCGAATCCAAGGAGACATGATGGGAGTCAGTCATCTCCCTAGTTGAAGATTCTTCTGATGAACGAAGTCGACCTCCTTCCCTCCAGGCCTTCTTAGCCTTCAAATATTCTTTTGTATCCATACTAGAGACTTTCTTGGCATCAAGATATTCTCTTGCATCTCAGCTAGATGATTTCTTTTGCTCCAGATACTCCCGAGCATCACTTGTAATGGCTTTCTTGAACTCAATGAGTTCTCTAGCATCGGTTTGTGTCTTGCTAGATCCAACTTCCTTACCTGCCAACTCCCGTTTAGGCTTATATCTGGGAGTGACAGGTTACTTCTTCATTGCTCCCCAATGGGTTTTCAGCGGAGTTCGGTCCTTTCTCAATTTCTCAACTTTCTCATGGAAAGTTAATCTCTCCTGGCCTTGGCCTTCCTCGATCATTACACCTTTCATCTTTGAAGATGAAGGGTGTTGTGTCTCAACCTTCTCTCGAGTTTTCTTGGTGGAATACTCCCGTAGAGTTTCCGCCAGGTTCTCTTGTAACCCAGCCAAGATACTCTTGAGCTGACTCATGGTCACAGGTTGGTTTCTAAAATCTGCTTGTTCTTGTGCTCTTCTCGGTGAGCCAGTACCTTCCCCAGTTTGGTAATTGCCAGTCTGGTCTAGGTATCTGGTCTCATCCTCGGTAGGAATTCCGCTTCCAGTCATTGTTAGGAGCCCTCCCCACAGACGACGCCAAATGTTGTTGCTAAAGCAATGAGGTGGGATAGGGACTGTGAGGACTTCGCTGACGTAGACTGGATGCGTGAATGGACTGGTCTCCTGCTGACGTACCCTCCAAGTACCTGCAAAAAAGGGACAATAATCCTTGTAGGATTATTTCCCCCTCCGATGCTTAAGTAAGTATTTGTAGGAGAGTAAGTGAACAATAATAAACAAGTAAACAATTTTAGAGAGAAGTTCTAGAGAGAAGCTTTCCCTTTTTAGTATGTGTTTTTGTCTTAATCTTGAGTGTACTTTTTATCAGAATTTTGAGAGCTATTTATAGCCTCAAGTACAATTTCTCATCCGATGAGATCGCGACACTTGTCCTCATCTCCTTAATTACCTTCCTTCATTTGCCTTATGGGCTTTTAGCATTAGCCTTTCAAGGCCCCATGGTTTGTTTTGGCTCTTCTTCTAACGACGAATAGGAGCTTGACATGTGGCGATGTATGATTCACATGTGGACCAGTCTAAAGATGACACGTGGCCATGTGGGGGCCCACTCATGGCAGTCTCATCACTGCCACGTGGCAATCCCATGCTGGCATTTAATAATAGAAATAGGGACACGTGGTCTAGTTGTAGGATGACACGTGACTATGTAGGACCCACTCATGACAGACTCATCAATACCACGTGGCAATCCCACGTCAGCATTTTATAATAGAAAGAGGGACACATGGTCCACTCAGAGGCTGACACGTGGTAGCTGACTTGGCATGCCACATCACTATTAATCACACTAATCTGTTATAACTCATGGCTAGATTACATGCTAGTCACTTATATCTAACTCTAAAAGACAAGATCTAAACCCCAACCGTTTACTCCAATAGTTGCTAAAACCCGAGTACGCTCATACCATAATCTTGTCAAACTTCCCAGTAAGAAAAATAATACTAGAATTACCTCAAAAAAAATTCTAAAGAATGAAAGAGATAAAACACAAACCCATGTAAACCACAAACAACAAACTGGAAAACAATCTATATGAGTCTAAAACCATTTCTGACCTGAACTAGTAAACTGTAAATGAGCATTAAAAAAATGCATTAAACTGAAAGTGAACTAAAATAAAATGTCAAAAAACTGGATTTAATTGAAATAAATTGAATTTAAATTATTTAAATAAAATTGAATTGATCAAAAATGATATAACGTAACCTAAGTTGAGTATTTGACCTAAATTTTAGTGTGAATTAAACTTATCATCCAAATTTTAGTGAAAAAATTATTTACCTCCCTAGCATAGAGTGAAAAGTAAATTTATCTCTCAAATATAAGTGAAATTTAATTAAATAAATTGAGTAAAATTAAATTAAATTTATGACTATCAGAAACTAACCTAACTAAACAGTGTTTATAATTCAATTGATCAGCTACATCTAAAATCAACTGAATTGTACTGGTTCTTTAATCGATCAAACTAAACTGAACTGAAATAAAAAAAAAAAAAATTGAACAAAATTGAAAAGAAAGCAAAATTAATAGAAGTCGAACAAATTGAATTGTTTGAAAATAGCTAAAACTCAATTATTGAAATGCTTGAAGGTTTTACTACAAACCAATGACAAAATGGAGAAGACAAAACGTTCATAAACTACTTGATTGCGGCACTTCAACTCAACCTGCACTAAATTGAACAAGGTATACATGACACACAACTCATAAACTCTTGATTAGCTTCAAGAGTATCCATGACATGAGGCCTAAGGCATATCTCCAACTCTATACTTCCTTCTTCAAACCCGGGATTTGCAGTGATCTTTCCATCAACCTTATTCCCATAACCCATACGACAACCTATAGCCCGGCCCAACCCAAATTCTGGACCATACATATTAAATCTTCCTGATCCTCCCACTACAATATCATGGGCTGCATTAGGTTGCGGTTCAAGCCCACGAGGAATAATAAATGGGGAATCAGCACTCTGTTTCAAAGAATGAAGAACTTGTTTTCCGTCTGGGGCCATTATGATATTCTTCAGGTTAATGGCAGTCCAGCCCAAACCATGGCCCAACAATTCCTCCACTTTACAAGCCCACATTGCTCTAAAAAGAAAGTTTCCAAAATAAGCTTCCGTTACAGGAGGATCAAACCTGGAACGAGCTCCCATAGCCATAGAGAAAGAGGTTCGTTGATCCATTGGTGTGTCTCGAGCGCGAGCAATACACCTCCAGACATGGGCGATCAGTGATTGAAAAGACGATATTTCATTTTGGACCTCGCATTCTTGGTTGGCCTTAGCCTTAAGCTTTGCCAGTGACACGGATGAAAAATGGAAAATCCTCTCCCTTAATGGGCCAGGGTTATAGCCACCATTTATGAATTTCTCCGCATCAAGGAACGGAAGTTTGAGGGGTTTAATATTCTCACTACTATTACTACAAATATCACTTAACCATGGCCTATAGTTTAATATAGGCACACGTGATATTGTTGTGGTCTTACCTGTATAATCATGGGATGCATATATTTCAGACAACATATTAATAAAATGAACAAAAGATGTGCCATCTACTACACTATGGTTCATGCTAAAGCCAATGAATATTCCATCTACAAGTTCAGTTACTTGGATACATAGAAGTGCTTCAGTATGACCATCATAGTTGACATATTTTTGACCAAAATCAAAAAATGGATGAGCTATGCTAACATCAACAGGTGAAAGAACATCAGACAAAGTGAGCTCAAAGCTAGTAGCATGGATGAACCTCACTCCAGGGCCCTTGTTACAATCGATTAAAATAGAACATGTATTTTCAACATTGTTTTTCTGTGTAATAAAACGGCCTGCTAAAGGGTAGAAATAAACAAGGGCTATAGCTAGGGAATCATTAAGATTTTGTAATAGGTTAGTCACAACTTGGGTTCGATTATTATTAGGGTGCATTGAAAAAAGGAGACCTTTCTGTATTGGGTCGATAGCTAACATAGCTATATCAACTGGACCTAAGTGGTAAAATTGTTTGGTAGCTTCAATATCAGATTTTGGTCTCACAAACCATTCTGAGACAAGTTTTGTGGTTGTTTGTTTATTAGTGAAAGACATTCTTGAGTTTGAAGCTTATTAGATTGTATAAGTTCGGAGTAAGATGTAGCCATGTAGGATATATATAGCACTATGGGTTAACAAATGCGGACTTCAACATTTCCCTACGAGAGTTAAATTGACATCTTGTTTGAAGGAGGTTGGTTGATTGTACGGTTAGATATGCATGTACGTCCTTTCAATTGAAACAAGTAAAAATAGCCACTCAATTTGAGAATTAAATGTAAATAGTACTCCGTAGTAGGGGTGTCAATTCGGGTTGGCGGTGCAGGTTTGGGTTGACCCAATCGGATTCGGGACATTTCAATTCATGTTAGTGTCGGTCATTTTGTCCCATTGATTCAATCCAATTCAGTTCAGGTTATTTCAGAAACAGGCTAAAACAATTTGTTCCTAATTCGGGAACAGTTCAATACAAGCTCCAGCCATTTTGGTCAAACCCACTTCAATTCAATCAAAAACGGGTGAAGAAAAGGCAACTTAGCAAGAGGTCACGGTCGTTTTCGGAGTTATTATCGGGTTATTTCAAATTCTTGTCATGAGTCAAAACTTTCGTCTATTTGAACGAAAGTTGAAAATTGTGTGATGATACTTTTATGATCAATTTGATTAAACTTGTTCAAAATATAGTACTATGATCTCCTAGCGTTCGCAAAGAAATGTGTCTAATATTAGTTGGAAATTTCGCTTGTTTAAATATATAATCATGTTTATTAAAAGTATATTAGCAATATTATATACATACTACTTCGTAATTTATTCCTTATTGTACTATTATGCAACTTCTATTTTGCGAATTTGTGATAAGATAATAGTTTTATCAACTATTCGAGTAAACTAATTCAAAGATGGTGAAAGACAAATGATAAATTGATACAAAGTACAAGATAATAATAAATTATATTTAAATAATGTAATGAGTTAGTGTTACAATGCATTAATGTAAACTAAAACGTTATATCATATTTTGATATGTATATTCATATGTATATATTACTACATATATGGAGTTAGTAGTCAATTAGACAACTCTGAATAATATTATCGGGTTACATGAGTATATTAGAGCAACATAGCAATATTGTAGGGACAGTCGTATACCTATCAAAAATAACCTACTATTGTACCTATGTAGACAGGGAAGTAGGAATTGTATCGACAGGGAAGCAAGCAATTCTACTAACTCTAGCTAAAAAGTTAGTCTGCCGTAAGGGGTCTTTGATTTTTGGGTTTTGACTAAAAAGTTGACTAATACTAGGAATGGAAAACAACTAAGGAAATAACTCTATAACTAAGCCTAGGACGTCGGTTCACCACAAATCAACCAAAGAATTGCACACAATTAATTAACCGATTATTAATTTCCTGAATTAAGGTTCACTATTTCTTTGGAATCTAGCTCCTTTAAGACTCCTCTAATGGCTCTCGCTCACTTAGAGTCGTTTTGCCTATTGTCCCTTTGATCTAATTGTGGTAATCTTACCTCTCGGTATCGATTTCGACAATATCAGACTAACAAGTAAACCTGGCCAGTATTTAACTGAAAGCAATAATAATTGACAACAGGAATTCAAGAACATCAACAATCAAATTAACAACTATGAACAAAATGTCAAGAGCGATCCATAGATCCCCTAGTCCTAGAAAGAAAACTACTGACACATGATTAAATTTAAAGAAACTAAATCCATAAAAGAAAATAAAGCTATAAACATAATTAAATGTAACAAATTAACAATAATTAATAAACTAAATCTAAACATGAAACTAGGGCACAAAAACCAAGAACATAAACTAAAACTAAATTAAGAATTGTAAACATAAACTAGAAACATAATTAAGGAAATAATTGAAAATGAATTGAAATAAAACCTCGATTGAATTGAATTGAATTGAATAATTAATATCCTTCACAACTTAGAGAGAAAATTAGGGCTAAAAACTAGAATTTGAGAGATGATAATTCGTCCCTAGGTTTAGGAATACAAAATACTTATATACTAACCCCAAAACAAGAATATTTACTTATAGTTTTGTCAATTTATGATCATATTAATTTATATTCAAATTAGATTTTCTGATTTTTCGAGGATTTGAATTTAAATTATGGGTTTGTCGAATTTCTTCTTGTTTGCTTGAATTTTGAAGAAATGGGGTTTATTTGGGCGCGAATTTTGAGTTTTATAGTGTTTTCGAAGAAGTTGTTGGGTTCTTTCGGGGTTTTTTTTTTGGATTTCGAATGTCAGTTGTTAGTTTTTTGTAGGATTTCTCGTTTAAGCAGTAGTATTGATAGTTTTTTTTTTCTTTTTCATAAATTTATTTAATTTAATGTATGATTATGATGATTAAGCTGCTGTACAAAGGTAATATTTTCTTGTCCTTTTCACTTCATTTCAATTTAATTTTTGTAATATATTTTATTGGATTTTCATTAATTTCAGTCAAAATTCTTAATTTTAGTTTGCTTAATTGTTTTTAGTTTATGAATTGAGTGTTACATTCACTCTGATATATGTTATTAGCGTCCATACTTTATGTTTATGCTAAAATCTGTTCTAGCTAGCAAACCTTAGCTGGTTCCGGCTGTAGCTAAATAATTACTGATTTTGTTCGTTTTGATGCAGAAAGAAATAATGTAAAGACGGGAGCAGGGGAGACACCAGATGTGGTGACGCGGAAAACCCCCCTAAATCAGGGTAAAAAACCGCGGGTGGCTTTGAGTCCACCAGTCCACTAGTTAATAAGATTGTTTACAGTTACAATGTATAATACTAGCTAGACAGCTAGATAGTTCAAGTTTATAGCTGCTTAAGTGTCTAGCTTAAAGAATGTAAATAAAATATGAGTTGTGCGTACAAATAATGAACAATGACAAAAGTATTGATTTTCTTGTGATTGCCTCATGTATGTATCTTCTTTCTCCTCCCCTAATTATAGAATAACCGTGGATTTCTAGCCGTTATCTCTTCTTCAAGGTGGTTGCTCTTTGGGAATGCAACTGGCTTGATTTATGGGCTAGATTCTAGCCAGTTTGAAATGCGGATCCTATTCTTTAGGCACGATCTCCTCAATATCTTTGAACCAACTTCCACGTCCTCCCGCTTCTAGAAGCCCCTTGGAATATTCTCCTACTAACTCCTTGATTCTCGGACCCACTACCTTGACCGTGTCTAAGCTGTAGCTGCTAGCTGGGTACTTGCGTAGCTGACAATCAAGCTGGATTATAGGTAGAAATTTTAGCCATAACAATTTGCCCCTAACTTGTAAGCTGGGAGCGCCCAGCCACCGGGTTACAAGTTATCGTTGGGAGTCGTCACAGTTTTCGAGAAGCAAACGGTTATGATCAAAAGCAATAATTAATTTCTGAAAATAAATAAATAAAAGAAAGATATGAAAAGATTTGGCAGTTAAGAGAAGTAACCGTTATGCCCTTTTCCTCTTCCTATAAATACACTTCTTCCATTCTTCTTCTTCACTTTTGTCAATTGCTTTTAGGAAGAGAATTCAAAAAAGAAAAACTCGATCTTAGTTCTTTGTGATTTTGCGATTTTCCAAACATCTTTAGCTTATTCAGGTATTGAGATCTTTTCTTCCCCTCTTTATTTTACTTCCTCCTTTCTTTGCTTAGTTTTAGTTTAGAGATCATGGGTAGAGCTAAGGATGACATAGTTAGTGCGATAACAGAGGAACGCCTACAACAAATCGCTATGATGGGTCTCTTCCCTGAGTCAGCTAGGCTAGTGGTCCCTACCTCCAGCCAACGACCAGAAACCTGTCCTCCTGACCACGTATGTTTCTTCGAATACCCTTTCACAATTGGGTTCTCCTTTCTTTTGGTCGGGTTAGTTAGGTCGGTTTTAGAACGCCTAGGTCTAAGTCCGGGACAGTTGCAACCTTCCTTTTGGAGGATTTGTAAGGTGATCGAGGAAAAAAGTGATAAGTGGGAGCTAGATTTTAATTTAGACGATTTGTTAGGTGTATAATCTATTAGGAAGGTAGGCCCTGGGTATGCTACCTTGAAGGTCAGGGTAGCTGGGAACAAGCTAGTAGATGATGAGGGAGCGCTGGATAAGGGTTGGAAGAGTAGGTATTTCTTTGCGGAGAAGTCCTCCCTTGGCGAAGAGGGAAATTGGCTAGTTGGTGGCTGGAATGCTACAGGTATTAGTACCGTTTCTTTGCTTAGCTTTTAGCACTTTTATTAATCTGGTTCTTACTTGCTTTCTTTTGCAGTTCACTCCCCTCCTCCTCTAATCACGGAAAGTCTAGCTATTAGGGAATTCCTAAGTCACCCTATCGAAGAAAGGACTTTTGAAGCTGCCAAGGAACCTGCAACCACCGCTCCTGCTATGTCGTCCGGTAAAAGTTGCTTCTTGTTTGCTAGCAGTTGTGTTTCTAGTGGTTGTTCAGTTTTTGTTTGGTATTAATTTTAACGCTGACTTGGTCATGTTCCCTACAGGTTTAAAGGAAAGGTCTTTCGAAGAGGAGGGTTTCAAAGAGGAAGACCGCCAGCAGCAGCACCACTAGTTCAGCGAACACGGGCTCGAGGCCTGTGGAAGCTACGGCTATTATGCCTCCTCCTTCTAAGTTCCCTAGGTCGTCCGATTCTGTTCCGGTGGATGACCTGGAGCTATCCTTTCCTCCTACCTTCCTGGCTAAGGAAGGTGCAGAAGAAGGGATAGGGCCTCAGGTCGAGAAGCTGTTGTTCCCAGCTGCTAGGCAGCGCATTAGCAATCTATCTCCCGAGGCTGTGCTGGGCCACGCGGCTGGCCACTCTCTGCAGGTTAGATGTTTCCCTAGTAAATATTGTGTGTATGCTTTCTATTTCTTGCTTTTCCTAACTTGGTCTCACACAGGCTCTCCAAGACGTCCTGGCCGCTAAGAACTTGGTGAAGGGTTTTACTGCTACGCATGACCAGGCGCTACTTAAGGTAAACGAGCTGACGGCGGAGAACAAACTCCTCAAAAAGGAAGCAAGCAGTGCTGAAGTCCAAGCTGGAGGAGGACTTCAGGTGCATACTGGAGGAGAGGGAGAAAGAGTTGGAGGGCAAAAACGAGGAGCTGCTAAACAAGAGCAAGAAGCTGGAGCAGGAGCTGGAGGACCTGAAGGAGGAAAGTAAGGATGTAGCTGCCTTTTCCCTTACGAGGGAAAGAGCTATGATAGCTTATGAAGTCTATCATAAGGGAGCTACTACTAAAGATTGCCAAGCCTTGGTGGACGAATACTTGGAATATTTTGGTAGCTTGGCTGACCTCCTTCCTGCTTCCTCTGAACCGGTCGATGCTGCCCCTCTTGGTGATGCTGCTAGCTTGGCTGGTGAGGGGGAGGCAGCTACTGTGGGGGAGACTCCTGCCCCTGTAGCTGTCCTTCCTCCTGATGAAGGTCAAGTAGGAGGAATTCTAGAGGCAGTTGATGAAGAAGCTTAGGATCATTCCTGCTTTTGCGTTTTAGATTAACTTTTTTAATTATTATATTTTATCAGACAATGGCCTCAGGGCCTTTTTTAAATTTGTATTAATTTCGCACTTCTTTATTTGGAATACTTACTATGATTCTGCTATTTTGCATATGGTATTGTGGTTTGAAATCGTTGTGTGCATATTTGCTCTTGCTAGCTAGCTTTGAATTAAATTGTATGCATATCTTGTGTTGGGTAAGTGGTGAGATTATTTCGTAGGCCATCTGGGGCGACTTGACTGTGTGTTCAGGTTGTTGGGGCAGCTTCCAGCTGATGTCCACTTTCCCTTTGATAGCGTTATAGCTTTGAGTGGCATCTGGGCCTTAGTTGCTACTCTGCATGGAGTATCTGGACTCCCTGGTGGCCTATCTGGGGCCTGCCTAAGTTAAAGCAGTTATTAGTTTATGTTGTTGGTGTTTCTACTAACAACTTAAAGTTAATCTATCAATATTTTTATAGCGAACAAATTCAGGGCTAGGATAGTTGTGTTAGCTTAGCTTACTTACTTGCTGGGTCGTGCTTTCTGATCTGATCTAGAAGTGGTACACCTTCAGCTTGGATGCATTCCAGCTTCTAGGCACTTCTTTTCCTTATGTTGTAGCTAACCTGTAAGCACCATTGCCTATGACTTTGATGATTTGATATGGTCCTTCCCATTGCGCAGCTAGCTTTCTAGCATTCTTTTCTCTGGTGTTGGCAAAAACTTTCCTTAATACCCAATCTCCTAGCTGAAATGTCCTTGCTTTTACGTTTTTGTTGAAGCTTCTAGCTACTATATTCTGTTGAGCGGCCATTCTGATGAGTGCATTGTCGCTTAGCTCTTCTAAGGTGTCCAGATTGCTAGCTAGTTTTCCTACGATATCCATTCCCCATTTCATGAAAGGCCATGGCGTTAGTGTCGGGTGCAAAAATTCGGAGGGTTTGTGGGACATGCCAGCATGCCTTCGGCAGCTGTCGCATCTAGCTACGTATATGTCTGCGTCTTGTCTAATGGTTGGCCAATAGTATCCGTAGCTAAGGATTATGTTTGCTAGTGACCTTCCAGCTATGTGCGATCCACATTGGCCGTCGTGGAACTCCTTTAGCTGCTTCTGCCATTCTTCCTTTTCCAAGCATCTTTGGAGTATTCCCCTAGCTGACATCTTGAACAGTATTCCCTGGACGAGCTGGTACCTGGATGCCTTGAACCTAATCTTTCTAGCTTCTAGCTTGTCTTCCGGCAAGATGTCATGCTGCAGATAGTCGTAGAGTGGTTTGGTCCATGATGGGTTGTTGGTGGCCACTTCTTGGTTAGTCATAGTGAGTGTTAACTGATTTATGTTTTTGTTTATAGTGGGGCCAGCTAGGTGAATTATGGGTATAGACGTCAGGTTGCTCTTTCTCAGGGCCGATCCCAGATTAGCTAAGGCATCACCTTGGGTGTTCTGATCTCTCGGTATTTGAGTAATTTTGATGGGGGTAAAGTAAGCTGATGTTTGTTTGGTTAGCTCTAGGTAGCTGGTCATTTTGGAGTCTTTAGATGTGAATTCCCCTGTGACTTGGCTGACTATAAGCAAGCTGTCACTGTACACCTCTAAGCCTGTTGCCCCTAAGTCTTTAGCCATTGTTATTCCTGCAATCAACGCCTCGTACTTTGCTTCATTGTTGGTTGCTTTAAAGTCGCAAGCGATGGATCGTACTATCTTGTCCCCTTGTGGAGACTTTAGTACTATTCCTAGCCCTGCGCCTTTGAAGTTGGAGGAGCCGCCTACAAACATCTTCCATACCTGGTTGTTTTGTACCTGGTTGACTTCCTTCATTTCCAACTGTGCAGCTTGTTCTAGGTCAGGACTAAAGTCAGCTACAAAGTCTGCTAGTGCTTGAGACTTGATTGCAATTCTTGGATGATATCTTATGTCGTAGCTGCTCAATGTGATTGCCCACTTTGCCATTCTGCCAGATAACTCCGGGCTTTTTAACACATCCTTAATAGGATAGTTAGTCATGACTAGTATAGGATAAGACTCGAAATAGTGTCTAAGCTTCCTAGATGCCGTTACTAGAGCTAAAACAAGTTTTTCCAATGAGGAATATCTAGTCTCGGCATCTAGGAGTGACTTGCTTACATAGTAGATGGGGAGCTGCTGGTTGTCAGCTTCCCTAGCTAGGACCGCGCTTACAACTTTACCACTGACTGATAGGTATAGGTGTAAGCACTCTCCAGCTTGAGCTTTAGATAGTAGGGGTGGCGACATTAGGTACCGTTTAATTCTTCTAAAGCATTTTCGTGGTCGTCTGTCCATTTAAAACCTTCGTTTTTTCTTAAGACGTTATAAAACAAATGACATTTGTCAAATGACCTCGAAATAAAATGGTTTAATGCAGCTACCCTGCCAGTTAGCTTCTGAACCTCTTTTAAATTTCTAGGTGATTGTATATTTATTATAGTTCTTACCTGGTCGGGGCATGCTTCGATGCCTCTTTTAGTTACTGTGTAACCTAGAAACTTACCTGCAGCTACTCCGAACGAGCATTTTGAGGGGTTGAGTCTCATGCTGTATTTTCTTAGAATCTCGAAAGTTTGCCTTAGGTGCTCTATATGGTCTTCAGCTTTCTTGGACTTCACCAGCATGTCATCTATGTACACCTCCATTGTATCTCCTAGCTGGTCTTTGAACATTTTGTTGACCAACCTTTGATAGGTAGCTCCAGCGTTCTTCAATTCAAAGGGCATGACCTTATCGCAATATATTCCTTTGTCTGTCATGAAGGCCGTCTTCTCTTGATCTTCTGGGTGCATTAGTATTTGATTGTACCCAGAATAGGCATCTAGGAAGGTGAGCATCTCGTGTCCTGCTGTTGCGCCTACCATAGTGTCTATATGTGGTAGGGGAAAGGGTCCTTTGGGCATGCCTTATTTAAATCTGTGAAGTCGATGCAAACTCTCCATTTATCGTTCTTTTTGCTGACCACCACTACGTTAGCTAGCCAATCGGGATACTTCACTTCTCTTATCTTCCCAGCTTCTAAAAGTTTTTGTACCTCATCGTTGATTACTTGGTTTCTTTCAGGTGCGAATTTCCTCCTTTTCTACTTTATTGGCTTCATAGCTGGATCCACGTTCAGCTTGTGTGTGATGACTTCCGGGTCTATACTTACCATGTCTTCGTGGGACCATGCGAAACAATCTGCGTTCTCTCTTAGGAAGTCTAAGATTCTCCTTTTCTGGCCTTCGTTTAGGCTGGCTCCTAGCTGGACCACTTGCTCAGGCTTTGAGGGATCGAGCGCCACTTCATCTAGCTATAGCTCGCTAGGTCCTGCTGGCGCTAACCCTTCCTATAATTGCTAGATGTTTGCCAGCTTCGGTTTCAACGTCCTTTTGTAGCAATCTCTCGCTATCTTTTTGTCCCCTACTATTGTTAGGACTCCCCATGGTGAAGGAAATTTTAGCGCTTAGTGGTATGTAGATGGTACGGCTTTCATTTTGTGGATCTAAAGGGTCCCTAGGATGACGTTGTATGCGGAGGGATAATCTACCACGTTGAACCTGCTTGTCATGTTTACTCCTTCTGCCCAGGTTGTCAGGTTGATTTCTCCTTCTGTGTGCTTCGTTTCTCCGTTGAACCCTACTAACACTTTAGGTGCCTTGGTGATGTCAGCGTCTTTCAATCCCACCTCTTTCAGTGCGCTCTTGAAGATTATGTTGGCTGAGCTGCCGTTATCTACCATCACTCTCTTGATGAGGAAATTACTGATTTGTAAGGAGATTACTAAGCCATCATGATGATCTTCTTCTTCTAGCTCACCTCCGTGAAAGGAAATGGTCATGTTCTTCAGCTTCCTTTCTTCCTCCGATTTCAAGCTGTCCGGCTTACTTGGAGTTCTTGTTCCATCTCTAGCAAAACGCTTTGCAGTAGAGTAGGTTAGTCCGCAAATTTCAGATCCACCTGATATTAAGTTAATTACCTTTGACGTAGTAGGTGGTGGGGGCGGTCCTGGCTTCTAGGTTTCTTCTTGCGATCCGCCCTTCTTACCTAGCAAGTGGTTCAGGTATCCTTTCTTTAACAGGTAGGCTACCTGTTTTCTGAGTTGGAAGCATTCTTCCGTGTTGTGCCCATGGTCATTATGATAACTGCACCACTTCGTCTTGTCTTTCAAGCTGTCTGGCTTGTCGGTTCTCTTTGGCCAGCGCACGGCTTCTCCTAGCTTGTGCAGGGCGTTTATGACACCGCCGGTATCCACGTTGAAGCAGTATGACTCGATGTTGGGATAGCTGCTAGCTCCATATCCGTAACCTGTTACCTGCGAGGAAGAAGAAGGGTAGATGTTATTAATAGATTCACATTTAGGATATGGTTGGTGTCTCCAGTTGCTGCGCCGCTGGCTAGTTATCTTGCGGTCATCAGAGGCTGGGCTCCAGGAAGCTTCGTCTTCCTCCATTCTGACTTCAGCTAGTGCTCTGGTTTGCACTTCGTCGAAGGTGGAGCACGGGTACCTGGTCAGCTCTTCGTATAACCTGGACTTGTACGGAAGCCCTCGCCTGAAGGCTTCAATGGTTGTGGAAGAGTCTATGTCGGGTATGGCTATCATTTCCCTGTTGAACCTGTCCAGGTAGGACCTAATAGCTTCATTGGGCATCTACACTATCCTGTAGAGGTTGCTAGATTGCTTCTTCATAGTGCGGCTAC
Organism: Suaeda aralocaspica; assembly: GCA_016808085.1. Taxonomy (NCBI): domain Eukaryota; kingdom Viridiplantae; phylum Streptophyta; class Magnoliopsida; order Caryophyllales; family Amaranthaceae; genus Suaeda; species Suaeda aralocaspica. Next base: position 323,114 of record PYUH01003985.1, on the reverse strand, counting down.
TTGCGAATTGTTGGTAAAACCTGTTAGCCAAGCCGGAGAAATCTTCTATGGTTCCCGGCTTCAGATTCATTAGCCATTGTAATGCGGGACCTGTGAGGGTCGCTCCGAACGATTTGCACAAGGTGGCTTTCACTGCTTCATCAGGGATAGGTAGCGGCATCATCTTCTGCTTGTACTGGGAGACGTGATCCACAGGGTCTGTAGTCCCATCGTACAGTTTGGTGAACGTCCGGACGTTCAGCTTCTTTGGCACTTTTACTCTGGCTACCTCCTCAACGAATGGTGACAAGGCATAGCTGCGCTTGGCCTCGGTAGCTACGGGGATTGGGGCTCCCGGCAGCTTGGATAAAAGCTGGTGCAGCTTCCGGTTTTGTTGCCGTAGGAGTGCCATCTCCTTAGCGGGTTTCTTTTCGTGCTGGTCGTCTTGCTCCTCTCCAGGTTCCTCTTCTTCATCTGACGTGCTATACTCGCTATCGCTTTGATCCAGGTTCGCCATGCTGGAAATATCGCTTGTGTACCTCTTCCGGGGTTTGTTACTTTTTACGGATTCTAATTCCTTCTTGAGGTTGTCCATAGTCGATTGTGACTCTATAGCTGCTTTCTTGCTATCTTCCTTTATTTTTTCCAGCTCGGCTCGGGTCTTCTCCAACGCCTGCTTCATTTCTTCCGTAGCTTTCTGAGATACCTCGGATGCCATGGGGTGGGATATTTTTGCTATCTCAAGGTGACTGAATGTATTTGAATAAGTGGATTATCTAGCTACAGCCCCACGGTGGGCGCCATATTGTTTATGCTAAAATCTGCTGTAGCTACCAAACCTTAGTTGGTTCTGGCTGTAGCTAAATAATTACTGATTTTGTTCGTTTTGATGCAGAAAGAAATAATGTAAAGATGGGAGTGGGGGAGACACCAGATGTAGTGACGCGGAAAACCCCCCTAAATCAGGGTAAAAAACCGCGAGTGGCTTTGAGTCCACCAGTCCACTAGTTAATAAGATTGTTTACAGTTACAATGTATAATACTAGCTAGACAGCTAGATAGTTCTAGTTTATAGCTGCTTAAGTGTCTAGCTTAAAGAATGTAAATAAAATATGAGTTGTGCGTACAAATAATGAACAATGACAAAAGTATTGATTTTCTTGTAATTGACTTGTGTATGTATCTTCTTTCTCCTCCCCTATTTATAGAATAACCGTGGATATCTAGCCGTTATCTCTTCTTTAAGGTGGTTGCTCTTTGGGAATGCACCTGGCTTGATTTATGGGCTAGATTCAAGCCAGTTTGAAATGCGGGTCCTATTCTTTAGGCACGATCTCCTCAATATCTTTGAACCAACTTGCACGTCCTCCCACTTCTAGAAGCCCCTCGGAATATTCTCCTACTAACTCCTTGATTCTCGGACCCACTACCTTGACCGTGTCTAAGCTGTAGCTGCTAGCTGGGTACCTGCGTAGCTGACAATCATGTTGGATAGGTAGAAATTTTAGCCATAACACTTTACAGAAATTTCTTTTTCGTGTATGCTTTGGACTGGAATTTGATGTCATTTTTCAGCATTAATATTGGTTTATTGTGGTTATTTGCTACTGATTTTTGTAGTTGCTTTGGTGCTGTTTAATGTATTCATTTATATCATGAGTTGTTTATGTGTATGCAAGGGACTAATAGGAAAAAAATTGGAACAATTGGTTGTTGTCTTGTTGATGTGTTATCATTCAAACAGAGTATAGATCCTATTTCAGCATGGAGAGGATTGTGAATGTGTGAATGAATGAATTGTTGTATGTATGATTGAAGTGAATGATGCGACGGGACACATATTGTAACGGGCACAAATACCATTTTTTATTTCTTATTTATTTTTTATGAATACTTGAGGCTCAATCTATTTGCTTTTTAGTGCTCAGGCATTTCTTTGTTATGTTTCTCATTAGTGTTTCAATTTTTATGATTCAAAAACCCTTTAAGTTTACTTATTGAATTTGATGTATAAAAACATTAAACTTTGGGATGTGAATATGTGTGACAATGTGACTATTACCGATATATGTATTTTATGTTGTGTTTTTCACTCCTTTTTCTGTTGATTATTGTGCTAAATAGTTCAGTTTGTGGCTTTGTTTTGATTAAATATTGTCTTTCAATGTTAAGTTATGTTTTGGAACGGTTTTAGCATCTTTAGTTGACTTTTAGAGCTTTTCACGGTTATTTTATACTTTTTCGGTTATTACGCGCGGTTTTTCGGTTTTGTTTTATATGTTAGTGGAGCGTAATAGAGAGTTTTGAAGTCATTAGAAGCTAAAACGAGTCAAAAAGCACTTCCCTCGGGATGTGTTCCAAGTCACAAGAAGCCATGAACGAGATTCGAAGAATCGAGCGAAGAACTCAGGGAAATCGACAAAATATTGTTTGTTCTAATTGGTGCGGGTTGTCACGTGCTGACTAATTCCCCTTAGTCTTTTCCACGTTGCCCACTAACTTCCACCCCTGGATGCTAGTCAAGGCTAAACCCTTCCTTAGTATATAGCTAAGTAATGCAACGAAAGCTTGAATAAAAGAATAAGAAAAGCACAAGTTTATGAGTATGAGATTTATTTTTTTGAGAGAAACTGAATACAATACTTATATTACTCTCTCTATCTCTCTCTGTGGGTTGGTTGATTTACAACTGAATAACTCAGGTATTTATATACATCATCCTCCCTACTATAGTTAGGATATTCTAACCTTTCCCACTACATTTAGGACTACCTACTTCCCTACAGAACATAGAACATCCTACATTCCTAGTGACTTTAGGATATCCAATATTCCTAGTGTATTTAGGACAAGTGAGAATTCCCCAGAATACCCTCCAATGTTCCGGTCCCTTCCGGAATATGCTAAATTACTCTAGACCTTACAATGAGGTTCTAAAGCCTTCCATACTCTTCCAAGCGTAGTAGACAACCTCTTCACCATGTATGAACCTCGTTTCATCAACGTAGCACTGCCATCCCAAAAGTACTGCTTATCTTCAGACCCAGTATTATGGTACAGCATTATTACTTCCTGCAGAGTGTCTACTATAGGGAGATGAGAGTTGCTCGCACAACACCTGGGCGGCTCCCCCTGGGATCCTTATGCCCTCGTTCCTAGGCAACAAGTGGGTCATTGGTCCACTCGTGACATGCTCCCCCACCAAATCCCTTGACGACCCCGTCAAGGCTGAGAGTCAAATGGCTCGATCTTATCCCGGAATTGCCATAGGTCATCTTCTCTCTCCCATGTTGCCTCACTCTCCGGGAGTCCCTTCCAATGAACATAGTATTCCTTGTAGCTTGGAACGCCCCTGCGACGGACCACCCTTGTCGCTTCAATTGACTCGATGTCCCTATCAAACGATGTCACTACAGCCGTAGGAGCTCGTTGTGACTCGCCCCTCGTTGGATCCTCCATGTCTTCATGGTAGGACTTCAACATACTCACATGGAACATCGGATGTATCTTCAGCTTGTCTGGCAAGTCCACTTTGTAGGACACCTTTCCTACCTTTCCCAGGATTTGAAATGGTCCTTCGTATTTGCGCACCAAACCCTTGTGAACTTTCCTGAATGCTTTGAATTGTTGTGGGAGCAACTTAACAATAACTAAGTCCCCAACTTGATACTCGGCCGGTCTTCGATGTTTATCTGCCCATTTTTTCATCTTTTTCGTGGCTTTGCTCAAGTAAGTCTTTATTATATCCATCTGTTGGTCCCACTCCCTTGCAACTCGATATGCAGCAGGACTACTACCCTTGTAGCCTGTCGCAACTGATTGTGGTGTCAGGGGTTATAGACTCATGACGATCTCAAAAGGACTTTGCTGCGTCGACTCTGATCGCTGCAAGTTGTAGGAAAATTGAGCAACATCAATCAACCTAGCCCAATTCCTTTGGTTAGCACTCACAAAGTGCCTCAAGTAGAGTTCCAACAAGGCGTTCACCCTCTCCGTTTGCCCATCAGTTTGCGGATGAAAGCTTGTTGATAAGTGAAGGCTTGACCCTAACAACTTGAACAACTCTGTCCAGAACTTTGCCGTAAACCTTGGATCTCGATCGCTAATGATAGTCCGAGGAAGTCCCCAATACTTCACTACGTTCTTGAAGAATAACTTGGCAGCTTGCTCGGCTGTGCAGTCCCTAGGTCCTGCGATAAATGTCCCATACTTTGAGAAGTGATCTACAACAACCATGTTCGAGCCACACCCCTCAGACTTGGGTAAGGCCGATATGAAGTCCATTGACACACTCTCCCATGGCTTCTCAGGTGTGGGCAATGGTTCCAAGAGTCCAGCTGGAACTTGTTGCTCAATCTTGTCTTGCTGGCACACAAGACAAGTCATCACATATGCCTCTATGTCATCCCTCATATGTGGCCAGTAATATGACTCCTCCAATAGAGCTAGAGTCCGTTGCATGCCTGGATGTCTGGCCCACATTGAATCGTAACACTCCTTCATGATGTCCCGCCTAAGATTATCCCACTTAGGCACATACATACGACTGGTGGTATAGAGAACCTCGTCTTCAACCCAAAACCGTCGCGTCTTCCCTTCCATGGCCATCTCCATTAGTGACTTGGCTAATAGATCTTGTTTCATCCCCTCCTTGACCCGCTCAAGGAGGTTGCTAGCAATGCAACTCGTGCTAGCGAGTATAGCCTTGCGACTCAAGGCATCGGCAACGACATTCACCTTGCCCGGCTTGTATTCCATTGTTTAATCAAACTCTGCTAAGAAGTCTTGCCACCTAGCTTGCTTGGGACTAAGTTTCTTCTGGTTTTGAAAATAACTTGTTGCCACATTGTCGGTCATGATGGTGAACTGACTCCCAAGTAAGTAGTGTCTCCAAATGCGCAAGCAATGAATGATCGCAGTCATCTCCTTATCATGAACAGGATATCGCCTCTCTGTGTCATTCAGCTTCCGCGACTCATATGCAACTGGATGCCCCTCTTGCATAAGCACCCCTCCTATGGCATAGTCTGATGCATCCGTATGCAGCTCGAACCTTTTGGAATAGTCCGGTAAGGCTAAAACAGGCTCCTCCGCGACAGCTTGTTTCAAGTCATCAAAAGCTTCTTGACACTTGTCACTCCATAACCATTGTACCTTATTTTTCAGCAAGTCGGTTAATGGTGCTGCCCTTGCCGAGTAACTTCTTATGAATCGTCTATAGTAGTTTGCAAGTCCAAGAAATGACCGTAGTTCTGTGACATTCTTGGGCTCACACCACTCCCTGATGGCCTGCAGCTTATCATGCTCCATCATGATCTTCCCTTCCTTGATATGATGCCCTAAGAAGGACACCTCTCCTTGCCCAAACGAGCACTTCTCCCTTTTCACATAGAGCTCGTTGTCCCTCAAGGCCTTGAACACCATCCTCAAATGTTCCACATGGTCTTGAAGGTTGTCGCTATACACGACAATATCGTCAAAGTAGACTACCACAAAGTCATCAAGGAACGACCTGAAGATCTTGTTCATTAAAGTGCAGTATGTGGCCGGTGCATTGGTGAGACCAAAAGGCATCACCAAGAATTCATAAGACCCATATCGAGTTACGCATGCTGTCTTTGGCTCATCCCCTTCAGCTATGCGTACTTGCCAATACCCCGATCTAAGATCGAGTTTAGAGAAGTACCTGGCTTTGCCAAGTCGATCAAAGAGATCTGCGACCAACGGGATTGGATACTTGTTCTTCACTGTGATCTTATTCAGAGCTCGATAGTCAATGCACATACGCAAGCTCCCATCATGCTTGCGTTGGAAAAGCACAGGTGCCCCATACGGTGCTTTGGATGGCCGGATGAACCCTGCATCCAACAACTCCTTGAGTTGCTTCCTAAGCTCCTCGAGCTCTGGTGGCGCCATCCTGTAAGGTGACATGGCTGGAGGCCTAGCCCCTTGCTCCAGCTCAATCTCGTGATCTACCTCCCTTCTAGGAGGAAGCTTCTTCGGAAGTTCCGGAGGCATTACGTCTTCGACCTCCGGGAGAATCTCGGAAATTTCTTTAGGAATCTCTCCCCTTTGAGACTCCTTCTTGACGAGCGTATCCAAGAATGTAGCTTCACCCTTCTTCACCCCCTTGCAAAGTTGGAGAGCTGATAAGGTCTTGGCTTCCACGTCTTTCCATGAAACGGGGACATACCTTGTTCCATTATTTCCCTTAATGGTTAAGGTGTCATTTGTCTCCAATGTCAACGGCCTCACTGAGTGCATGAACTCCATGCCCAACACTAGTGAGAAGTCATCCATATTGACGACCGTGAGATTCACAGTACCCATCCATTCACCTAAACGAAGAGGTACACCCCGTGCAACCCCTAGGATAGACACTGGCGAAGCATTGACGGTCTTCACCCTGCCTGGCTCCTTGGCGTACTGTAATCCCAATCTTGTTGCCTCTCCCTTGGCAACAAAGTTGTGAGTGGCACCCGTGTCTATGAGTGCCTTGGAAGCATGCCCATTCACATATGCTTCGACAAACATAAGTGAAGATGTTTCTAAACGGGGCAGTGTACTTACCCTGGCCACGTTGTTGCACTCCTTTGCTTCAACCGCCGCCTTGACGCTGCTCAACAAACGCAAAGTTCCCATTTGCGCCTCGTTCCCCAACGATTCTCTGTTCGACCCCCTAATGGCACTAAGCTTCCCATTGGCTAGGTAATCCTTGGCCCAATGCGGCCCTCCGCATAAGAAACAACCACGGTTCCTCGGCTTGTCTGAGAAAGATGCTAGACTCTTTCCTTTATCCTTCCTCTCGAACCTGCCTTCCCCCTTGTGACCGTGGTTTCGCTCGGTGGATTTAGCTCCCCCACCTTTTCCTTTACTACCACTACTTCTGGTATCCTTCTTGGGACACCTTAAACTCCGTCAGGGACTCCGCGATAGCAATGGCATCAACAATAATTTGAGGGTTCCTCCTCCTTACCTCTTGCTGTGCCCAGNTTGCTGTGCCCAATGTTGCAACCCTCCAGTGAAGTAGATGAGTTGGGTCTTCTCTGTCATGTCTTCGACTTCAAGCAAAAGAGATGTGAATGTCTTGATATATTCTTTAATGTGGCTAGTGTGCTTCAACTCACGTAGCTTCGTCATAGACACCTCTTGAGCATTCTCTGGGTAGAATTGCTTCTTGAAGTCTTTCTTAAACTCATCCCAAGTGTCGATGGAATAAGTTCCCTTCTTGATATCCAACTCTCGCCTTCTCCACCATAGGATACCATCCTCCCCGAGGTACATAGTGGCGGTATTGATTTTGGAAGTTTCATCCTCCACGTGCATGGCTTCAAAATACCTCTCCAAGCTCCAAAGGAAATTGTCGATTTCTCGAGCATCCCTTTTCCCTAAGTACTTGGAAGGTTTGGGAATGTCCATCTTTGGCCCGGTCTGGATAGTAACACCCCCATTCACTGCAGCCTTCTTGCACAATAACAGCTCATCCTTGAGGAGTTCATTCTCTTTCCTCAAGGCTGAGAGCTCTTCCCAGACCTTAGCCATCTCGCTCTCCATCTTCTCCATAACATGGCTCACGAGCGTGTTGGCTTCGGCGGAACGCTCAATAGCAATCTCTTCAACCCTTGTGTCGACAACATCCATTTGCTCTTTGAGTGCCCCAATATCCATCTCGGCCTTTCTTAGACCATCGGATAGTTCTGCGGCTCCCCTCTCGACCCTTGTGGATCGCTCCTCTGCTCTGGTCGAGTTCTCCACCGCCTTTGCTACCCGTTTCTCTAGCTTCTCAAATGCCGCCTGAGTAACCTCTGGCGCATTGCCTTCAGTTGCTTGTACTGAAGTGCTACTCTTGTCCCTGGCCATCGAACCTTAATTCAACTTTGTTCACTTGCTAACACACTTGGACAATACCCCAACGACCGTAGCCGCTCTGATACCACTTGTCACGTGCTAACTAATTCCCCTTAGTCTTTGCCACGCTGCCAACTAACTTCCACCCCTGGATGCTAGTCAAGGCTAAACCCTTCCTTAGTATATAGCTAAGTAATGCAACGAAAGCTTGAATAAAAGAATAAGAAAAGCACAAGTTTATGAGTATGAGATTTATTTTTTTGAGAGAAACTGAATACAATACTTATATTACTCTCTCTATCTCTCTCTGTGGGTTGGTTGATTTACAACTGAATAACTCAGGTATTTATATACATCATCCTCCCTACTATAGTTAGGATATTCTAACCTTTCCCACTACATTTAGGACTACCTACTTCCCTACTGAACATAGAACATCCTACATTCCTAGTGACTTTAGGATATCCAATATTCCTAGTGTATTTAGGACAAGTGAGAATTCCCCAGAATACCCTCCAATGTTCCGGTCCCTTCCGAAATATGCTAAATTACTCTAGACATTACAATGAGGTTCTAAAGCCTTCCATACTCTTCCAAGCGTAGTAGACAACCTCTTCACCATGTATGAACCTCGTTTCATCAACGTAGCACTGCCATCCCAAAAGTACTGCTTATCTTCAGACCCAGTATTATGGTACAGCATTATTACTTCCTGCAGAGTGTCTACTATAGGGAGATGAGAGTTGCTCGCACAACACCTGGGCGGCTTCCCCTGGGATCCTTATGCCCTCATTCCTAGGCAACAGGTGGGTCATTGGTCCACTCGTGACAGGGTGCAGCCTTTAAAGCGTCTTTGACCTATGCGCCCGCAACATAGATCAGACTTATCAGAAGTCACTCAATATTCATCATGCGGGCGCAGGGAACAAAGGTCTTTAGATACACTTAATTTGTTCTTGAAGATTCAATTCCAATTAATGCAATTCATTCATTATTTTGGTAATCTCTTTCCTATTGCTTTTCAATTTTTTTTAATTCATGATCTCTTTAGTTTCTTAGTTTTTAGTTTAGATTAAATTAGTCTTGTTATTTTGATTCTTAATTTAGTTTAATTCTAGTTTTAATTAGTCTTTGATTATGATCATGCTATTTAATTTTGTTTTTGTTTTAGTTCCCTAAATTTATGTGTGAGTAGTTTTTTTCTCTAGGGTTAAGGGATCTATGATCATGTTGTGAATTTATTTTATGTTTATTAATTAGTTCTTGGCTTTTAATTGAATTCCTATTATTGATTTCTATCAATTGCAATTAAATTGTGGCCAGGTTTTGTTGTAACTTAAGTTATTGTTGAAATCGAGGTCGAGAGGTAAGATTACCACAATTACACCACTGAATAATAGGCAAAAACGAATTTATGCGAGCAAGAGCCGGTAAAGGAGTTTTGAGGGAGTCTAAGTTCGAGAGAATGAGTGAGCCCTAGTTCAATTAATGCCAATGAATTGATTAGTAAGTGTTGAATGAGATTGTTGATTGATCATATTGAACCGATTGCCCTAAGTTTCCATTAATTGAGTTTAATTCATATTTTTCCCGTCATTTTCCTTAGTTCTAGTTTTTGCTGCCTTAGTTTAGTAGACTTTTACCAAATTTCCACCAAGGCCCCTTACACATTTTAGACTTTTTAGAACTAATAGGATTTAATAGCTTCCCTGAGGATTCGATCCCTAGTTCCCTAACTATATTAGTTAGTGTTGTTCGGTTATTTTTGAGAGGTGCGCGATAACCTGTTTAATGACTAATTATGAGATTCTTAGATGTTGAAAAATATTTGTAGTATAAGGGGAAAATAACAATATATAGGTGATAATTATGAGGATGAGAAAAGTTAGCACAGGCAGGAAATAGTCCGAAGCGTTTCATGCATTTTGACTATTAAAACTATGTTGTAGCATACATGATTGTTGAAGAGCACAAATTACTTATGAATTAAACATCGATCTTTTGGTCTTATTACTTAGATTTATGGGTTTAAGATCGAAAAAGATACTCGAAGCTCCAACCGAGTGGATGACCTTCTAGCTAAACAAATCAGTGATTTGGTTAAGTATGCTTGATGATTGAGTGGTATGCTTTTGTAACCGAGAAGATCACAAATTCCTGGTAATTATATAGCTTAGTTTCATTGCTCTTGTTTTATGCATCAAAAATAAATAATTGTAATGCTTAATTAGATACAATAAATGACCTTAAGTTCCTCTACTTAGCTACATAAACCTGGTATCATAATTGTAATAACTCCACCAATTATAAGAAAGGTGGCATACGTAAGAGTTTGAATGCAACACCTAAAGATCAACTCAACAAGAGCTGACAAAATGCTAAGCACCACAATATCAATAATCTTGAACCATAATTGATCACTTGCATGTAAATCAAAACAAACATGGTAGCTAAATTTTATTCTCTAATTTGGATAGTCATTTCTGAAAAGACTTACAAAGGAGAATGATTTTTATTACTGTACATTACTTATTCAAATATGAAGGAAATTAATCCGTGATCATTGTATTCATTAGTCAAAGTATTATGTACAATATACAACCTAGAGAATCGGCTATGAATAAGCAAACTGATTTGCTATCTACAATGAGAAGAATATTGACTAACTAAAAATAATAATCAATCCCTATAACTAAGGAAACTGTATATTTACCAAAAACATGAATATATACAAAATACAGAATATATTAAAAATATATTCTAACACTCCCCCTCAGTCGAAGCAGGAGGTTCATGAATGCTTAGACTGTCCCGGAAGTCATTAAATAAAATGCGCGGAAGCCCTTTGGTGAAAATATCAGCAATTTGATGACGGGACGGCACATGAAGCACACGAACTTCGCCACGAGCCACCTTCTCACGAACGAAGTGAATATCCATTTCAATGTGTTTAGTTTGTTGATGTTGAACTGGGTTGCCGGATAAATATATTGCGCCCACATTGTCACAATAAACTAAAGTGGCTTTGTGAATAGGACAATGCAACTCTAGCATGAGGTTCCTGATCCAGCATGAGTCAGAAACAACATTAGCAACACCCCTATATTCCGCTTCAGCACTACTGCGAGAGAGGGTAGCCTGCCGCTTGGATGACCAAGAAACCAAATTATCCCCAAGAAATACACAATATCTCGAAGTGGAACGACGGGTGTCAAGACACCCACCCCAATCAGCAGCAGTATAAGATATTATACGATCAACTGAAGAGTTGTACAAATGTAGAGCACTCATGTGCTGATTAGTAGGAGCATGCATATGAAGACAAATTTGCTGCACGGCATAAGAACTATCAGGCCGAGTGAAAGTAAGATATTGTAGAGAACCTGCAAGACTACGATATTTAGTCGGATCATCAAATGGAGCATCTGCAGTGGCACTAAGTTTTGACTTAGTGTCAACCGGAGTTGGACTAGAACTGCAGTTATACATGCCGACACGTTCAATAATTTTTGCAGCAAATTGTTTCTGAGATAAAAATAGACCTTGGGCATGACGAGTAACAGAAATACCCAAAAAATAACTCAGAGGACCTAAGTCCTTCATAGCAAATTCAAAACCCAAGAGAGTCATAAAATACTTACGAAGGCGATCAGAAGAAGCCGTAAGTACAATGTCATCCACATATAACAGAATATAAGCAATGTCAGAACCATTTTTGTAAATAAACAAAGAGTGATCCGACTTACTATGAGAAAACCCAATGGTGGTAACAAAATCAGCAAAACACTGATACCAAGCACGGGGAGCTTGTTTTAATCCATATAAAGACTTTTTCAATCGACAGACATGATCTGGATAGTCTTTGTTACGGAAACCCAAGGGTTGATGCATATAAATTGTCTCATTAAGATGACCATGTAAGAAAGCATTCTTAACGTCCATTTGATGAATGGGTCAAGATTTGGAAAGTGCAAGACTAAGAACTGCTCGAATTGTGGCCAGTTTCACTACAAAAAAAAGGGTCATTTACGACGGAAAAATTCCATCGCAAAAGGCGTAAATTCCGTCGCAAACGACTTTTGCGACGGAATTCCGTCGGAAATTAGTCGTCGGAATTTTGCTTGTCACAAAAACGGGAATTAGCGACGGAATTTTCGTCGGAAACATTTTGCGCCGGAATTCCGACGGAATTTCGTCGACAAAAGTTGTTTAGTTTCCGTCGGAATTTGCGACGGCCGGAATTCTGTCAGAAATTTCCGATGGAAAATTCTGTCGGAAATGTCAAACAGCAAAATAAAAAAAAGGTGGTGAGGCAGCAATAGCCACCCCACCACCTCAACAAACCCACGCCACCACCACGCTCAAACCACCACCCCACCCCACCACCACGCCCAGACCACCACCCCACCCCACCACCACGCCAGACCCACAAACCCAGACCCCCACCCACCCAGAAACCGAAACCCACAAACCCAGACCCAAAACCACCAAAAACCACTCACCCAAAACCACAACCACCAACCCCACCCACCCATGACAACCGCCCCGCAAACACCCAAAAACCCTTAACATTTAACCACAACCCATAAACCACAAACCACCCCCACCACCCAAACCCACAAACCTAACCCCACCCAACCCGGAACAGAAACCCAAACCCACAAACCTAGACCCACAACCACCAAACCCCACTCACCCAAAACCACAACCACCAACCCCCACCCACCCATGACAACCGCCCCACAAACACCCAAAAACCTGCAACATTTAACCACAAACCCACAAACCACCCCATAAACACCCAAAAATCCGCAAGATTCAACCACAAAACATAACCCCAAAACCACCATATGAACACCAAAAACAAACCCAAATAACCACATCACCAAAAATGAAAGAATCAAACCATAATACCATTAAAAACCAAAAGAGTCGAACCAAAATCCACAAAAACGAAAAGATCGAACCAAAATCCACCCAAAACGAACAAAACAAACCAAAAAACTGTAAATAAAACTAAAAAGAAGAGCTTACCTTAATAAAATCAACCTTCAATGTTTTTGTTAGGTCGAATTTGACCATAAAAATCCTAGATCTAGGGTTTGTATGGTCAAATTCGATCTAAAAAACTAAATCTTGATAGAAAAGAGAGAAAGTAAAAGAAATCAGAGAAAGAGAGGCAATGGAAAGCAAAGAAAGAAAAGAGAGAAAGTAAAAGAAAGCAGGGAAAGAAAAGAGAGAGGCGAGAATAGAAAAATGAGAAAGAGGGGGTAGTGTGGCTTTATATATAGGTAGGGTTTGTGGAATTTTTAATTAAAAAAGGCATTTGCGATGGAATAAATTCTGTCGCAAGTTTCCGACGGAAAAACATTTCATCGCAAATTTGCGACGGAAAATTCCGTCGCAAATTGGATTTATCTATTTTTTTTTGGAATTCCGTCGGAAAGGTGTAAAATCCGTCGCAAATTTCCGACGGAATAATAATCCGTCGGAAATTTGCGACGAAATAATAATCCGTCGGAAATTTGCGACGAAATAATAATCCGTCGGAAATTTCCAAAATTTCCGATGGAAAATCGTTCCGTCGGAAAAAGTCCATCGCTAATCAGCGATTTTCTTGTAGTGTTTGACCACAAGACTAAAAGTCTCATCACAATCAACACCTTGCTGCTGCGTATTTCCATCACCTACAAGACGAGCTTTGTAACGCTCAAAAGAACCATCAGATTTATGTTTATGACAAAAAATCCACATAGACCGAATAACATTCACATTAGGCGACCTAGGTACTAATTCCCAAGTCTTATTGTCAATTAAAGCATTAAACTCATCCAACATTGCATTTTTCCAATTTTGATCACGGAGTGCACTAACAGGATTTTTTGGGATAGGAGAAATATCTGTAGTGGTGGTTTTGTGAAAATTGGAAGAATATTTTGGATTGGGTTTAAATATACCGTTTATGGCACGGGTTGTCATACGGTGTAACATGGGATTTGATGGCCTAGGTGAATTATTTGTGACGGTTTGATGAGGAGAAGATGCGTTTTGTGGATTGGAAATTGGAGCAGCGTGTTGGGCTGGAGATTGTGAGGTAAGCGAGCCCAAAATAGGTGAAGTAGTGGGTGTATACTGATGATCCAATTGTGTAGAGGTGTTGGACCGAGTATGCAAGGGTGAAGAGAATACCGGGCCCGTGTGAGACTGCGGCCCAGTAGGAGAGTTGGGAGGTGAATTTGGTAATTGGGCTCTTTGGTCAGGGAAGGCACGTTGATGAGAGTCTTTGTGAGAAATGTAATTCATTAAAGTTGGATTTAAATCATCACATAAAACATCATAATCAGAAGGTTTAGTTTTGTGAAGTTTAGAAAAGGGAAATTCATTTTCAACAAAACATACATGACGACAAATTATGATTTTTCCACTAGACATCTCATAACACTTAAAACCGCGATGATTGGGAGCCAGACCAAGATAAGCACAAGGAGCCGACCTCTCTTGTAATTTATTTATAGTGGAGGAGGGAAATAATGGGAAACATAAACATCCAAAAACACGTAAATCCGAATACGAAGGATTACTTTGGTAAAGGATTTGTGCCGGTGAGAAGTAATTGAACATTTTAGTAAGGAGGATATTTAATAGATATGTGGCCATGGATAGAGCATGATGCCAAAAAGATAATGGCATGGATGCATGAGAAAGAATGGTTCTGATGATATTATTTATGGATTTTATATGTCTTTCGGCCTTGCCATTTTGTGGAGAGGTATGAGGACAAGATAGGCGAAATAACATACCATTTTGATCAAAAAACTTCTCAAGGGTGCCATTAATGTACTCCGTTCCATTGTCACATTGAAAAGTTTTAATATTACGTTCAAATTGTGTTTTGACTAAAGCATGAAAAGATAAGAATAGGTGTTTCACTTGTGATTTGTTTGCAATTGGAATTGTCCACAAATATTTGCTATAGTCATCTAGAAAAATAACATAATAACGATGTCCAACATGACTGGCAACAGGTGAAGTCCATAGATCACTATGAATAATATCAAATGGCAAGAAAGTATATGATAAAGAATCATAAAAAGGAAGTTTAGAATGTCTCCCAAGATGACAAGTAGAACAAAAACTATTACAAGCCTTATTATTACAAGCAATTAATTTTTTACTACGAAGAGAATTGGTAATAGCATCGCCCGGATGACCTAAACGATTATGCCAAATATCTTTAGATAAAGTAGTAAAAGCTGAATGGTTGTTGGATGAGTTGGCTTGTAAATTTGAGAAAAGTGGATATAAGTACCCAACACTGTCACATCTCATTAGTCTGTTCCCCGTCTGTAAGTCATTAACAGAAAAACCAAATGGGTCAAAAGAGATAGAAACCATATTATCTGTAGTAAATTTACGAACAAAGATTAGATTTGTAATGAGTTTGGGAGCATGTAAGACATTGTTAAGGACAAAAGGTGGTAAAGGAGAGGGTAATTTAGTGCTACCGTGACCAATAATCGGAATTAAATGCCCACTACCAACAACAATATTATTTTTAATGCTTGAATTGAAATAAGAAGAGAGAATACCTGGATCCGCTGTCATGTGAGACGTTGCACCGATATCCATGTAGTAGTTTCCATCGGGTTGAGAAAATGAAAGAGCGTTCATGGCCGCTTCAATATCAGTAGGTGTGTAATAACCGGTAGAAGGAGGAGAAGCCATAACACTAAAAGCTTGAGGCCTTGGCCCAAGAATACTAGGCCCAGCAGTGGGTCTTTGGGCCGTTTGATTTGGCCTAGGCTGCCAAGAATTAGTAGGGAAAGGACATGGTGGGACTGTCCATCCCCACGTTGGCCATTGAGGGGCCCCTGCTGACGTGGCTGCCATTGCCACATGGCGGGCTGACTAGGTTGTTGACTAGGCTGCTGACTGGCCTGCTGACTGGACCCACCTTGAGAATTAAATGTCTTCCCCTTTCCTTTATTATTGTTCTGCTTTCGCTTGCTGTTGTTGTTACGTTTAGGAGTAGAGGAGCCATTAGTTGACGATGCAACCATGGCAGCACCGGTGCGTGAGTCAGAGCCACCGGATTCTCAGGTGGTACGTGCATGAATGGTACGTTCCGCCATCTTGAGCCTAGACCGACAGCTCTCAAAAGACGGTAAAGGCTCTTGATTTTGGATGAAATCGACAGTACCACTGAAGGCTTTCGGCAATGACCCGGTAAGCCGTAATACGAGTCTGTTATTTGACACCGGGGCGTCAACATCAGCCAGCCTATCTGCAAGAGATTGGAGATGGTTACAGTAGGCACCAATGGACCTGTACTCCTCAAACGTAGCTCTGGTGAAGTCTTCTTCGAGGTGGGTTGCCCGGGAAGCCTTGTTATCCTGGAACAAAGCCTCTTGGCGCTTCCAAGCCGCCTTAGCCGTGTCATTCCGTTTGAGGATAGCAAAGAGAAGATCCTTGGATATGGTGCCATAAATCCACTAAAGAACAACAGCATCAAGCCTTTTCCACCACGCGAGATCAGCAGATTTTGCCGTCTCATAGGCGGCTTTGGCAGCGGTTTCCGTAGGTGGGACTAAGTGATCGTAAAGATCATGAACCCTGACAAGATTAGTGAATATGGCCGCCCAAAAATGGTACATGCTTTGCTCGTTGTCCAACTCGATGGGAACGAGGGACTTCACATTAGTAATTGTGAGAGCGGGATGGAATTTTTGGGAGTCGGCCATTGATGAGAAAAAGAAACAGAGAGGGAATTGAAAAGAAATTGAGAGAGAGAGCTAGGGTTCGACAGAGTATATGATCAAAACTATTAATCCGTGATCATTGTATTCATTAGTCAAAGTATTATATACAATATACAACCTAGAGAATCGGCTATGATTAAGCAAACTGATTTGCTATCTACAATGAGAAGAATATTGACTAACTAAAAATAATAATCAATCCCTATAACTAAGGAAACCGTATATTTACCAAAAACATGAATATATACAAAATATAGAATATATTAAAAATATATTCTAACAAAATTCAATTATTTAATTTTGCTTCTATTATAAGTAGCTTGTTGGATGGATGCTTGTTAGCGTCTATGTTATATTTATGTACTTTTGCTGCAATTTCATTCACTGGGACGCTTTTGTTAGCCATTCTATGACTTCACTTTCATGTTCAGTTGTTTTAGATAATTTGTGTCTCCTAGATAGCGATGCTATGTTCTAAGTAGTAGTACATATACATGTATCTTAATCTGATCTTTCTAATTTAGCTGTTTAAGTAGCATTACATATACATTTATATAGTTTGTTTAATTCATATGATGGCCTTGCTAAGGATCAGCTACAACAAAACTTGAACTAACATGATGATTCTTCTTAAAAGATGATACTTTTATACATTTATTTTCTCATTTAGCTGCCTTACTCAACCTTATTTCACCATGTACTTATTTGTGTAGTCAATCAATTTATGTCTCATTTACCAATCACATGATCAATACAATCACTCAATCACCACACTCCAATCTCTGCCCCCCTTATGTTGGATCAGTTGTGGCACTCCGTGTCATGTAGTCTTTCAGAGGTAGGGCACTCTGTGCAGTGTACTCTTTCCATAGGTACTAACCTGGACAACGTGTATTGTACTTGTGCAGTTTTCAAAGGTTCAACACAATGTGTCCAATTCTCTTTTAGAGGTAGCATTCAATGTTGCCTCTTTTGATAGGTACCGCTCGATGTTTCCTCTTCCAGAGGTACCTACCCTCTATATCCTTGAAACGATTGCATAGTATCCCTCGTCATAAAGAAGAGTTCAGACTTCTTGTTCCATAGGCCATTGCTTAGGAATGAAGGTATTAAAGTAATTCAATGACGGTGTATCTCCAATGACATAGAGAATAATTGAGGTTTGCCACTTATCAGTCACAGTTCTATCTACAACAGGAGATCAGTTTCTAAGAGTAGGTACCTTATAAGCAATTTGCATACCTCGATCAATCTGATCTGTTTACAGATGATCGTGTCCGATATTTCTAAACTCACTGAAACCCATCTCACACATCTACCCATCGCTCGCTCAATTTATCTAAACCAAATTTTCTCACTTTCCTTTCGTCACTCAAACCCTCTCGTCAATCGCTCATGAACTAATTCACTCAGTCAACCAATTTCCTTACTCATTGACTTAGTTTACAACTCACTCATTCAACAAATATATCAGTCACTTTTCTTAGCCACTAACTGAATAGTATAGATAAAGCTTTCATTCACTCAAGCACTTGCTAAACCAATCACTGCAATACCCAACTCACTTACTCCTCGTTTACTTACTCAATAGCTCACTCCCTCACATACTTCCTAATTGAATGGTTCATTTTATTCACTAACTCAACCCTTGCCCATGACTTGACCCTTGCGCCTCATCAATTCGAACAAGACCATATCAGAAGTGATATATGACCTGATCAGTTCATGAGTGAATTTGGAAAAGGCCTGCTAAATTCATCAGTATCTTTCAAATTAATTAGGCTACTGTCCTTGTATGTATTATAAATTTAGTACTTGATTCGTGCAAATTGTTCTAAACCTTTGCAACCTTGCTATTACAAATTCTTATCAGTCGCTTTGTTAATGTTTTGGTTGAATTGTAGATTATAGTTTTAGTTAATATTTAAAGAAGGATTTAGTCAATTACTACTTTTTTAATGATAAATGTAATTTACTATCAATGACAGTCAAAATTTGGAGTTTCTTGGTACATTATCACTTCTATTCTACTAATTACTCTTTTTTTATTTTTTTATTTTTTTATTTTTTTATTTTTTTATTATATATTTTTTTTTATGTTCTTACAGGACCAGTATGTATGTATGTATGTATGTATGTATGTATGTATGTATGTATGTATGTATGTATGTATGTATGTATGTATGTATGTATGTATGTATGTATGTATGTATGTATGTATGTATGTATGTATGTATGTATGTATGTATGTATGTATGTATGTATGTATGTATGTATGTATGTATGTATCATTGGAGTAAAGAATCATAAGCATCACTGAGCAATATATATGGAACATAGCGCAATGCGGTTGGAGTAGGAGAAATAAATGAAAACCATTAGAGTTTAGGAACAATTTGAAACAAAATTTATAAAAGACTTAGTGTCAATTGAATAATTTGTTTATGCATATTTTCAATTTATTTGTTTCATTTGTTACATTATTTGAGTAAGTATCATCGGCATTTTAATTATTGTCTCGAATGAACATGGTGTATATTTGACACAAATGTTAAATTTGAGTTTATGTATAAAATTAGTGAGAATTATTATTATTTTGTATTATTATTATCATCATCAAAATAATAATATAAATTATTATTATTTTCAAAAAATAAAAAAATCAAGTGTTACATAAGCCGATAGACTAAATGACACATAATATTAAATATTTGGTTTTTATAGCAATAGTTAGGTGTTACATAAAAGTAACTAATATGATATATAATGTTTATGAAAGTGTTACTATAGGTTAATGGATATGATACTAACAGTACAAAAGTGTTACTTATAATATTAATTGTAACAGTTTGAAAATGTTACGCTAGATTTTAAAAAGTGTTACATTAGTTACTTTAGGTCACACTTTTTAAAGTGATATCATTGCCTTAAAAAGTATTACCTTTGAGAATAGGTATCACGAGCAGATGTTTCACTTGAAAAGTGTTACTTATTGTCTAAAGAAACACTTTTAAGGCTTTGAGTAACACTTTAAGGGTGTTACCTATTGTCATTTATGTTGTAATAATCCCAAATAAGAATGCAAATGCACTAAGTGTTTAGATGCAAACTTTGAGAACCCAAACCCACATCTCACACCTCATGCAAGTCTTTAAGGGTAGTCACTCAATCCTAATATGAAAGTCAACTCGAAATGCAAGTAATACTCATTAGGTTTGGCAATTGATTTACTTCACAAGAACTAAAAACATGTACATGCCAATCAAAAAGGTCTTTATAAGCTTGTAACATGACTATGGTGATGGGTAGGATAAATTTGGGATAATGTGGTGGTAAATGCGGGCTATACGCATATGAAAAATCATAAATAATGACTAACATCTCCAAAATTCAACTCCAGCCATCAAACCAATTCTCAAAGATTCACATCACACCATAAAACTTTACATTCCACAACTTAAAAAATCACAGGCTTTTTTTTCAACATTTTTTAATTTTTTTTAATTTTTTTCCAACTTTCAAATTTTTTCAAAACTTAAGCTCACAACTCTTAATGATATGTCAAAGACAAAATCATCACACATACATAACTAGGCCAATACAAGATATATAACATTTTAATTCTTCATTATAAACTAGCCTAGACATTGGTATGCAGAGCCTTAATGTGAGAATCATTATTAAACTTTAACAACAAATATTCCACAATTTTCCAACATCTCCAAAACCTACAACAAATGCACAACACAACATAACAAATCCACAAATCCCCCAAGCCAAGCTTGGGCATATATCAACAGATAGAACAAGGCCAAATAGGGTTGTGTTATGGTCGATTTTCCCTGACTAGACTCGACCCCAGACGAGTCAGTAACTGATATGTGTGGTTTTCATAGTGTTTTTCCCCTTGTTTCGAGTCAATTTTATGCCTAGAAGTTGTTAATCTGGCTTTATTTTAGCTCATTCGATGTTCTTTAGCTAATTTGAAGTGTCTCGTCAAGTTTGATTAATTTCCGGCAATTTTAGAGCATTTTTAGTTGATTTTTATCATCCACGGTTGTTATGCTCGGTTTTGGTATGTTTTGTAATTTCAGGCACGAAAACCGAGGCTCGGAACGAAGCCGGAAAGCTTAGACGGGATAAGAATGAAGATGCATGGAAATGCGTGCCAAGAAGTATGAAAACGAGCCTTAAAGAACTTATGAAGAAATAAGAAGAAAAGGAAGCAAAAT
>PYUH01003985.1:251718-287649 GCA_016808085.1 Suaeda aralocaspica | reverse complement strand
AGGAAAAGGGGCGTACAGACTAGTCTCACGAGATGGTAAGACCGTTCCAAGAAGTTGGAACGCGACACACCTTAAGCTTTACCACTTTTAAGTCAAAAGTGCAAAGGTAACAAATTTTCTCTAAGTTTTTCACTTCGTTTTACACTTCGACGAACAAGTACTGACTTAAGCATCGGAGGGCCGTTGGCAAAAACGCCAACGGCCAGTCCTAACGATGCGTTTATGCAGGACCTACAGGATCTAAACTCCAGAGACTCGTCACGATGACACAGTCTAAGCAGTCCAACGCAAGTAAATATCAGACGAAGCACGCCAGAAGGTACCTAATCAAGGCAGAGCTTCGTCAGATATTAAGGGGCAAATATGTACATCTAACCTAGTCCCCCGATACGCTAGACCAACGAGGCACCACGACGCCTAGTCTAAAAGCAACAATAATAAAGGTCTTGAAACGAGACTGAAAATAACGTCTCGTCATCTCCTATACGTGCAATACAGGGACAAAAATGCGCGATAAAACGCATAACACAAGCAGTCAAAGATTATAGTGATATATCAACACAAGTGACTGAAAAAGTCAAAAGCAAACACACAACACGTCAACAAAAGCAGTTTAAGCACACAGAAGCATTTAAAGACNCTAAGCACACAGAAGCATTTAAAGATGTTCAGAAGTCACAAAAACTAAAGTACTTAGTCGTTCCCATGAACGACAAAACACACAAGTAAATTGTTCAAAAGGCCATACAACGGCCATCAACAGACTTAATGTTTAAAATATTAAAAATTCAAATGTAAAGTGGCCAACAGTCACGCCACATCTTCATCATCCTGGTTCGTCTCAGCAGCAAGCTGATCTGCGTCAGTAGAAGCAGGGGCAGACTCAGCAGTGGATTTCTGCTCCTCAACGGTCGCTTCTTCGTCAACCAGATCAGCCATACTTCCGATTCCAGCCAGGTACCTGTCTAGTTCGGCCTGAGCATCCTCCAAAGTCAGCTGTCCATCCACAAACGTCTTCAGGACCTTGGCACGACCAAACAAGATGTCAAGGGCCTTAGAATTCTTGGCATCCTCCTGAGCAGTATGAAGCATCTCCTCCAAGTTCGCCACTTCTTTCTTCTTCTCAGCCTCCAGCTTGACCAAAGCGGCCTTGAGACTAGTTAAGTCAGCCTCGGCCTTTTTCGTCTTCTCCTTAGTCACATTCAGAGCAGCCTGGGCAGACTCGACATCCTTCTCATACGAGACTAGACGATCTCTCGTAGCAAGAGTATCTTGGAGAGACTGCACAAAGCAAAAACAGTTTAAAAGGAAATCCGGTTATGGGCAAATGAAACACAGTAAAAGGAGACGAACTTACATGTAGCTGAAGGTTGATGGCTTCGCTTATCACTTCAGCAGGAGTCATCTTCTCCAGACGCTTCTTAGCCGCCGGAACTAGAAGCTTCTCAGCAGAAGGCCAGATAGAAGTAGTATCGGCCGTTTCAGCCAAGAAATCCTTAAGGAGCGTGATCAGCAAACGACGGCTCTGGGATGACGAACTCCTTGTGGACGCCCCTCGCTCAAACCTTGGAGGTGGAGGACGAACCAGATTAGGTTTCGTCTCAAGAATCTGAACGTCAGCGGGATCAGAACTCAGTTTCTTCTTCTTCGAAGCACGCTCAAACATCTCGTCCATCGACATCTTGCCACTTGCACCTTTACTAGAAGCCGCACCTGAAAAGCAAGACAAGTCTGCAATCAGACTAAGTAGAAGATAACCGCAACAATAAAAAAAAAAATGATCGATATACACGAATACCTGAAGCCATGTCAGGATCCTCACTAGCAGTAGCCGCACTATGTTCTCCTTCTGTCTTGTCTTCTACTACGGTGGGACGAACGAATGTACGATCTTCGACGCTGAAAGCACTAAAGAATTCTTCTACTTTAGCAGCACTGTCAGCCTTAGGACGCAACGAGCTTGAGCCGATACCTACAAGAAAGGAAAACATAAGCAAACAAGTCAATCAATTGGAAAATATCAAAGCGAAACGAAGGGTCTGTACCTTCGAAACGCCACTGGTCTGGAAGCCAATTCACAAATGCATCTAGAGACGATTTCTTCACAAATACAAAACGGGGACGCCAACCCCTGTCGTTGGAGTAACCCGATTTTTCCACTAACGGACGAGCGCCACGCTTTAACACCAACGCGCAACTTTTATCTTCTTTCACTTGAATTTTGTAACAAACCATCAAATCAAAAATATTAAGAGGCTTCGTCGCAAGAGGGTTAAGCCCTTCTAAGACATGCAAGACCCTCCAAGTTTGGGGCATCAGTCGGCCGGGTCTGACCGACAAAGCCACCATCAACGCCTTGGAAAGAGGGGAAAACTCATAATTAAACCCTAGTTTAAAAGGATATTCGTACATCAACACGAAACCTTCTGGGCAGTCGACAGCAGGTCGTGCCCCCGGAACTTCGATCACCGCCTCTTTCGGAAGACCAGCAAGAACCCTAAAAGCTTCCACCCCCGTCTTCTCAATTGAACTCAGAGGCTCTGCCTCGGAAGACTTCTCTTTCGGCTTCCCCATTTTTTCTAGAAGTCTAAACGAAAATCTAGATCTCTTTGGTAAAGCAATTCTACTAGACATCCAAGATAAAGTTCAATGGAAGCAAAATTCAAGAAGCAGGAAAAGTAAGTTACCTGAAAATTTGTTGAAGAAAGGATCAAGGATCTAGCACAATCACGCCTCTCGAAGTACGGCTACAGTACGACGCTCCTCCAAATTCTTCCTTTTTTTCAGTTTAAATTTTTCAAATTTTTTATTCTTCTTTTGTAAAACTGTAAAAGTAAGAAATAAAGAGCATTTATAGGCAAGTAGTTGGGGGTGCAGTTATTGAGTACGGTTACCAAGAGTTAGTGGGAAGTTATTTCATAAAGGTGGGATTATAGCTCTTCAACTGCCAAGTTGCCGAGTCAATAATCCGGGGCAAACTGTTATGGTCGATTTTCCCTGACTAGACTCGACCCCAGACGAGTCAGTAACCGTTAGTCCGAGATTCCTGGAGACCGTTGAACAGTTCAAATCAATTCTTCAGCAGATTCAAAAGGTTGAACAAGTCTACTGGGGAGGTACATTGAACCTGGACAGAGGTCAGCCTTCGAGGAGAAAAAGAGGGAAACCACTCTCCTATTTTTTAGGGGAGACGGTTATTAGCCTAAGAAGGCCGTTGGAGGTGTTTTCTAGGTCTAAAAGCTATAAATACAGCTCACTAATCAGTCCAAGGGGACAGAGGCAGCTCACTGAAGACTACTCTTAAGTTAAATCACTCGCATTGTACTCTAAGCAAAGTTTATCCTACGTTCATCATAGTGAAACGATGGAATTACTCCCACCCGCAGTTTTTCCCACTTTGGGTTTTCTGCGTCATCAAAATATTGTGTTTTGTCTACTTTAATTTCGTTCGTTTTTATACTTTGCATTGTTATTCTTTACTCATCGAATTGCATAGTCTATCTAGCCGTCGTAGTCCCAACCTAAGATCGTTCTAAGCGATTTTTGGCATAAACAGGTTGTAATGTGGTTAAAATGCAAATGAAGGGTAAAAAGCTCAAAATAAGGATCAAGGGAAAATTAATGTAGGAATTCCTAAAATCTGAAAGCTCCTAAAAGAAATGAACGCCTTTTATCATTCGAGACATGTAACACACCAAAGCCAATCATACAAGCACCAGGAACTAAGCACACAAACAATAGAAAGTAAGCATATAATAATGTATGCAGCTCAAATTCTCCCGTTAACACAGTTCAAGCCTCTACTCTACACATGGCTATAATGGCATGATAAGAAATTAAACTGTTTCAAGCTAAGTCAAGTTTAAGTCCGAGTTCGCAATTCCCAAAGCATAACTCATCACATGCCCAGATCAATCGAAAACATTCTTAATAAAATGCAGGGCATAGGAAAGTCACCATTCACAAAGTTTCATCATACATATCATTCAATCAATCAAACTAAAATTAACTACTAAAAGCAAAACAAACTTCTAAACTATGAAAGCAGTACATTTTTTTGGTCATATGTAAACTCCTACTTCTAACAAGTAGTACAAACCATATGACTATCCTTAGAAAGCAATAAAAACTATACTAAAAAGCAATAACAACTAAACAAGGCAAGCAATAAAATTACCTCCCCCAAGTCGGACTCAGCAATATCCTCATGGTAAAGGAAGTAAGGGACTCCTCTTAGTCAAAATCCTGAAGGAAGGTATCAGTATCCTCACTGGCATCATCATCATCATCATCATCATCATCATCATCTCCACCACCACCTCCTTCTTCTCCTGCTCCACTGGTTCCCTCTTCAGGGTTTAAAGTGTACCATGAAGGGTGGGGGCCAGTGGAAGGCACTACGCCGGTGCAGACGTAGTGGTCATAAACGGGGCACATGGCAAGAAGGTGGTCCTTCTCAAAAGTATTGAACTGCTGCATGAACTGTTGCTGCTGTAACTGGAAGTTGTTAAACTAGTTCTGCAGCTAGTTCATCTGTGTCTGCCATGGGGCAGGGTCCATAGGAGGTTGCTGGGGTGGCTGTTGTTGGGGCACAAACTGAGGAGATTGGCTCGGTGTGCTGTGTCCCTAAGTACCCGCAGAAGAACCTGCAACATCGCTATCTAAAGGCATAGTATATGATTGCTGATTGGGCAACAATCCAGTCAATGAAGAGTTAGGGAGAATAACAGAAACTCCCCTAGATGGCCCTATATACCATCGAATACGACCTCCGTCCCTCAACTCTAGCCAATCACATTGGCTAATGTAAGGGGCATGCAAAGTGCGGGACCCCACAGCTGGGGTCCGCTAGTACTCAAAATCTGCCTTGTAGTACCTAGCAACATAAGTCAGTAGGCCACCAAAAACAATGTTGTTAATGATTGGTTGGCCAAATCGATCAATTCTTGCATAGGTCTTGCATTGAGTATGTAAATGCATGTCAAGAAAGTGAGGAAGATGAAAGCGATAAGGAAAGGAATGTTTTAACAACTGCCTCCCTAGGCACCACATTTCTCTAGTATGAGATTCCTGCTGTTCATACCGACCGAAGATCGTCCCTGCAAGGAAATGGTGAGTAATCCTGGCAGAGGGATGGTGAATTAAATTAGCTTTGGCATGTTGCCAATTAGTCAAATGTACAGTTGTCAAAGAAAATCACCAAGCAACATCATCAAAGCCCTTTGGGGGTCTAGCACGCCCCTAACTGGCTAACTCAAAAATAGCTCCAAAATCTTCGATCGTTTCATACCGATCGACCTTAAAAATTCTAAAACTAACTCCCTCTAATAGGTACTTTGGGTTTGGGGCGATTGATCTCAAAACTCGACATAAACTCATAGGTTATGTCGGGGTAAGTGGGGGCATCCATAATAAAGAATCGGTGCATACCCATAGATTTAAACAATTCCTCAGTTTCCTCATAAACACCTAAAGCACGTAATAACTAATGATCTACAAAACGAGTATGGGTAACATGTCTCAACTTTAATTTTTCAAAATGCACCTTTTGTTCTTGAGAGCCGAAAGTAACTAACCTGTAGGCGGAATCCTGTTCAGATTCTCTTGGTTCGTTCCTTGTGCTAGGTCCCGCTCGTTATCTCTTGGGTGCTATGGTTGAAGGTGATTATGTGATGTGAGGAAGTTTGGGATGTGAGTTAAGAGATTTTTTTAGAGGTTTGTGGTGTGAATCGATCTAAAAGAGAGTGAAAAAATATGAGTTTGGGTGAATATTTGAGTGAATTTGAGTGAGAAAAGAGGGAGATATAGAGGAAGGAAGTTTAGAGTAAGAAAGGGAGTACGGAGGTTTTGAGATAGTAGAGAGAGAAAAAGAGATAAGATAATGAGAGGTGAGATAATAAGAAAGGAAGAAAAAGAAAGGAAGTAGAAAGAAGAAGGGAGACACGCGGGGAGGGGTGTGCTGGGTGCCCGGGTCGAGCGCCATTTGCCCAGAGGGCGGCCTTCCTCCCGGGTGGGGTTGGTTTGTCCAAAAATTGCTGAAAATTACTAAGTGTCCCGATTTTGCCCCAAGCCATCCACCCGGACCCCGATTGCTCGCCAGGACCCCTCCGGACGGAGCGCCCTTCGTGCGTTTTTCTCCCTTTTTCGCCTCAATTTCACCTATGTACACACCAAAAACACTTGGAAAAAAATTGTTAGTCCCTCACTCTCCTTACCAAAGCTAAGAATAGAGCTGAATTTCTACTAAACTACGAAAATAAAAGTGAAATAGCTACTAAAAACTAAACGAACTATGAGTTGCCTCCCGTAAAGCGCTTCTTTAAGGTCATTAGCTTGACCATATTACCTCAAAACTCAAAGGGGGAGTGGGTTTCGGAAAGTGATTTCCTCAACCAAGGCAACAACATCACCTTCGTAGTAGTGCTTGAGGTGGTGTCCATTAACCTTGAATCGTTCCCCTTTTTCGTTCTGAACCTCTACGAATCCATACTTACTCACCAAAGTAACAATGAAAGGGCCGCTCCACCTAGACCTCAATTTTCCTGGGAAAAGTTTCAATCTAGAATTGAATAACAAGACCTTGTCACCCAATTGGAACTCCTTTCTTATGATCCGCTTATCGTGCCATTTCTTTGTCTTTTCCTTGTATATATTAGCACTATCGTAGGCTCCTAATTGGAACTCATCTAGCTCATTCAATTGAAGTAATCGCTTCTCACATGCAAGCTTAGTATCCATATTAAGCTCCTTTACTACCCAGTAAGCCTTGTATTCTAACTCAACCAGTAAGTAGCATGCTTTCCTGTACACTAATCGATATGGAGATGTACCGATAAGTGTCTTGAACACTATTATATATTCCCATAATGCATCATGAAGCTTGCTACTCCAATCTTTTCTTGATTTTGCAAATGTTTTCTCTAGGATAGCTTTGATTTCCCGATTCAAAACCTCCACTTGCCCACTAGTTTGTGGGTGGTATGCCAATCCTGTTATGTGGCAGACACCATATTTCTCTAGTAGCTTATCTAACTTCTTCTCTTCTCGTGGAAATACGTTCCCCCATCACTGATGATAGCTCTAGGGACTCCGAACATAGGAAAAATTACCTGCTTGAACAACCGCAAAACAGTGTTAGAATCACAATGGGGGGTAGCAATTGCTTCCACCCATTTAGAAACATAATCCACAGCAACTAATATGTAGTGATTACCACTAGAAGAAGGAAAGAGACCCATATAATTAATACTCTAGACATCAAAAATTTCAACTTCTAAGATACATGTTCGTTGGCACAAATCACAAGACATGATAAAATCTCTAGCATCCTTCAGTAGAGTGGGCCAATAAAAACCAGATTGTAATACCTTCAACATTGTCTTCGAAGGACCTTGTAGACACCTAATTTAGTCCCCGGTCCCGTGGTAAGACTCCATGATGAACAATAAAACCCACTTCTCTAGATTATTGGATAATTGATGTTATTGAACTTAATTTTACTATTTTTCTTAAATTACAAAATATTTTTTTTCTTAAAAAAACCCATTTATATTATTGGATTTTTATATAAGCCCAATATTTGATTAAAAAAAAAAGAGTTTTAGCGTAGCGCGACTCAGCAAATTGCGCTGACGCAGCAGCATGACAGCTTGTGTCACGCTGGCTGGTCAACGTCACTAAACTTGTAACGCTACCTGGCCAGCGTGATAAAACCTGTCGCGCTACACATTTTCCTTTTTAAATACTCTTTTTTCTCCTCTAAAACGATCCTCTTGATTCTCTTGATTTTTTCTACCCATTCTCACACTTCCAAAACCGACATTCTCTTATTCTCCTACACCTACTATTTCTCTCTTATTCACCTTTTCTCTTTACACTTAAACTTTTCTCCATCTAATTATTCTTTATTTCATTTCTAAGAAAGTGGATTAATTTCTTATTATTACGAATTAAATTCGAAACTTTGTCTAAATTAATACTCGAAGAAACAATAATCAAGTGAGAACTGTAAGTTTTCTAAGAGTCTGAAATTAAACTTTATGTATTGATTGTTGTATTTATTTATTTGTATATTTATTTCAATTTTTCACAATGTTTTTGTTAAATGACTTAATTGGAATTAATTTATCACATTAAAGTAAGATAATTTTTGGACAAATTGTTTCATGCTAGGAACCATGAATTAATCTTCACGACGATTTGACTAAATTAATAATAGTAATTTTGTGTTAGGTTATAAATTATTGTTTTGTGGTTCTTTATATAACTTGTGTTTAATTGAGAGAAAACTAGTAATGGCCGCCTACGGGCTAATATGACGCACTCCGCCATATTAGTACCTTCACCCCCGAATCCAACCTTCGGTTCGTAGGATCATAACTTGGAGTCATCCCCATGGGATCGAAAGGTTTATTCGTGCAATTTTGATTATCGTCCCGTATTTGTGTCCCATTCATAATCAATCTAAATACACGGTTTATGAGTTTGATTCCTAAAACTCATTGGCGATTCCTTACTAGCATCATTCGTATTCGTTGATACTATCTTACTCGAAAAAAGATAATTAAAAATTAAAAAAAATACTAAAATTGCGTAGCGCGACAGACTTTGTGACGCTAACGTCGCAGCGTCACAAAGTTTGTTGCGCTGCACCAGCAGCATGACAAACATTGTAGCACTGCACAGTCAGTGTGACAAGCTTTGTCACGCTACGTTGCCAACGCAACTGAAATTCCTGTGCACCTCTTTTGTTGAAAAATACTTCTAAAAAAGTCCATTTGACCTTTCCTTAAGCCAATTTTTTAGGTCTAACTCGACCTATGGATGGTTTAGGAAAGGTGACCAAAAAATTTGGGACCCTCAAATCCAGGGCCCCTACAGTGGCGACTCTACTGGGGACTAAAAGAGGGTGAGACTTGAAAATTTTCTCTCAAATTATACACTTGTTATATTTAGAACATTTTCTTTTTTTTAGTCATGTTGCATACATGTAACATACATTTGGTTTCCATGTGTTTGAAACATGCCTTAGGACCCTGATACTTCTACGTTTCGGGGAGGAACTATTGACTTAGTCGGGTCCATAGTCTCTAAGCAACCGAGCAATATAGAACCGTATCCCAACTACATCAATTTCTAAGCCGCCCATGGTACTTAGACGGGAGAAACTTCATAACTAACAGTTATTATATCGCAAAGTGTTGGAGCACACTCGTTAGATGTAGGACCTTTTTGACCGACCGTGACTGACCGTAGTTTGACTGCATTATTTTGTAATTATAGCTTCCTTTGGAATTTGTATAGTTGCTTGTTTTTCTTTTTTTATATTTTTTGCATATTTAGATTTTTTGAGATTTTCAAATCTTTTCAATCACAATATTTTATTAGCTAACTAAATTAAATGATTACATAAAACATTTTCCATAATTTTAAATTATATTCTTTGATATCAGTTGATTACTTGGAAGATTTTTTTATACACTAATATATTTGATTTAGTTAATAAAATATTGCGAAAAGATATTAATAATCAAATCCTTGATCTTCTTAGGATTTGATTAATAGAATCACTGATTAAATAGAAACTAACTTATACACCTAATATTTCATACGAAGCAAAGTGATAACTTCAAAGGTTTGATAATAGCTGCTAAAAATGATGCAAGTATGGAGGGAAATAAATGCTTATGGAGATTTAAGGCTTTTGGGATCTTCAAAGACATCATTATGAGTGTGTATGGTAACACACGAATTTACTTGATCATTTGAAGCAAAGGAAAGAATGACGAAAGGGGAATAAGATGGTTTTGCCTATGAGTTTTTCCAACTTCACTTTATAGGGTTTTGTCATTTTAGGCATTGAGTCTTTCATTTCTTGAAGTGTCTTAATCTTCATTTACAGCCTTATACACATGGAAAATGAATTCTTGAAGGTTTCTTGATTAAAAGATTGAATCTTGAAAGGTTTCTTGAAGATTTGAAGAAAAATCACAAAATTGCGCAAATTTGGACGTAGCTTGTGTGGCGTCATTTTGACGATTTTTTATTGATTTGGATAGTTCATCTTTTTGTGTAATTCTTGTTGTAATTTGTTAATTATCTTGATTAGAAAGGTGTTAGAAATTTTGTTAGGATATTTTTTGTTTAGATATAGTTTGTTAGAGTTTGTTAGCAAGATGAGAATGACATGCAGTAATGATGTGGCATCTTATCCTGTGAGTCATTGATGAGTCAACTTTTAGGGGACGATTTTAGCTTTATTTGTGCGTGTATTTTAGCTTAGTTTAGTAGGATTTTGTTGATGATTATGCCTATAAATAATCTCAACATTGGTTTGTAAAATTCAGATTAGAGATTCAATAAACATTATTGTTTAAGTTTTATTTGTTTTCTACAAAACAAACACAAAAACCGAAAGTGTGAGAATTTTCGAGTGTGAGGAAAATTCGAGCATATTGAGAGTTGGTTCTTAGGATTTAGAATCTTGTGGGGATAATTTTAAGAATTGTGGGTGCATAGCTTTAATCAATTCACAAAATTATTCGACCTAGATCGTTTTTCTTGGTGCTTGGCTTTAGAGAAAACCGAACTAGTTTTCTATCATTGTGGTTGGCGATTTTTCTGTCATTAATCACATCAACTTTTAGTGCTTTCGTTGAGAGGAAACTAATCCTCAAGGTCATTGCATAATCTCATTGTTGAAACAAGTGCAATCATGTCAGCTGATGAAGTAAATACTCCTAAGATTACTACTGAGGAATTGCGCAAAGATATAGAGGAGTTGAAGGTTATGTTTGAGGCTACCATGAAGGATTTTGCTGAAAGATTGAAGTCACCTAGAAAATCCAAGGATGGAAGCAAAGGGGAGTCGAATTCTAGTTCTGATGATGAGCAAGCAAGCTCAAGAAGTGCATGCAAACCAAGAAAGAGGTACTCATCAAGTTCTAGCAATGACAAACCTATGAGTAGACGCAAAAAGAAGGATAGGCCTAAGGATGATGATCGAAATCTTAAACTGGATATTCCTGAATTCAGTGGAAGTTTGGATCCTGAAAAGTTCTTGGATTGGCTAAGGAGAATTGAACGAATTTTCAAATATAAGGAGTATGATGATCGAAAATCATATAAGGTTGCGGAACTAAAGTTAACTTTCTTAGCTAGTTTATGGCTGGAAGGTATGCAAAGGAAAAGGAAGAAGGATGGGAAGTCTAAAGTATCTACTTGGACGAAGCTGAAGAAGGAGATGAGGAGACGTTTTGTTCCTCAGGATTACGAGCAAGGCAACTTTATAAAGAATCATACTTTGAAGCAAGGTCGAAAATCAGTTGAAGAATATACGTCTGAATTCCTCAACTTAATTACCTTCTATGATCTAGAAGAAAAGGAGGTCGGATCATCAAGTTGCTCGTTATGTTGCTGGCCTAGATGAAAGAATTAGAGAGAAGGTGGAATTACAACCTTACTGGACTTTTGATGAAGTTTGCAAGGTGGGATCTAGGGTATGCAAGGCTCTGCTCCTAAACCTCCAAACCCGATCAACGTACATGCTTCAAGTGTAAAGGTCAAGGTCATATTCAGGAGGATTGTCCACATTCAAGAGTTCATACTACTCGAAATTGGGCAGATGATGTAGACTTTGAAGAAGAGGAGAATGAACGTTAATAACAAGAGGATGGCGTGAATTATGACACACGGGGAGAGGAGATTGAAGAGATTACCCCTGAAGTGGATGACCAGAGTTTAGTTCTCCAAAGGGTTTTGCAATGCAAAGTTGCGCCACCTACAGAGAACCAAAGGGATAAGATTTTCATCACCAGGTGCAATGTTCTAGGAAGATTGTGCGATCTAATCATTGATTCACATAGTTGCACTGATGTGGTCTCTACTGTATTGATCAACAAACTGGAGATTCCTACCACTGAACATCCTCAACCTTACAAGTTACATTGGCTCAGTAACACAAGTGATGTCAAGGTGAACAAACAAGCTCTGGTTAATTTTAAGATTGGAAATTTCGATGATCATGTGCTTTGTGATGTATGTCTTATGGATTCATGCCATATATTGATTGGAAGACAATGGCAGTATGATAGATTTGTACAGTTTGATGGTAGAATAAATATATACATCATTAGAAAGTAGGCCCGAGGTAAACCAGTTGCGTTGAAACCTTTGGAAGGCTCGAAATTTTCGAAAGATGTGAGCAATAAAAAGGGCATTTTGTTGATTGATGAGAAAGCCATGGTGCAAGAGGTGAAGAATTGTGACAAGTTCTATGTGTCGATGGCTAAGGAAGTGCAAGAGAAAGCAACGACCATCCCTCGTGAGTTGCGCCCCTTATTGCACGAATTTCAAGATATATTTCCTGATGAATTGCCACCAGGGTTGCCGCCCATCAGAGGAATCGAACACCAGATTGACCTAGTTCCTGGAGCTCATATCCTAATAAAACAGCTTACAGGTGCAATACAGAAGAAACTAAAGAGATTCAACTTCAGATTGAAGAATTGATGGCAAGAGGGTATGTCAGGGAGAGTATGAGTCCATGTGCAGTACCAACATTGATTGTTCCTAAGAAGGATGGATCATGGAGAATGTGCATTGATTCTAGAGGTGTAAACAACATCACCATCAAATACAGGTTTCCTATTCGTCGTTTAGATGATTTATTGGATGAATTTTTTGGCTCACAAGTATTTACTGAGATTGATTTGAGGATTGGTTACCATCATATTCGAATGAAAGAGGGTGATGAATGGAAGACATGATTCAAAACCAAGCTAGGTCTCTATGAATGGTTAGTTATGCCTTTTGGACTTACTAATGCTCCTAGTACTTTTATGAGATTGATGAATGAGGTTTTGAAGCCTTTCGTTGGAAAGTTTGTGGTTGTCTACTTAGATGATATACTGGTATAAAGTGCAAGTGTAGAAGATCATCTGCAACATCTAAGAGAAGTGTTCGGAACTTTGAGGAAGAAGAAGTTGTATGCTAAGCTCGAAAAGTGCTCGTTCATGGTAACTAGTGTGACGTTTCTAGGCTATATTGTTTCTAAGGATGGTATTTCAATTGATCCTTCGAAAGTAGAAGCTATTAAGTCATAGCCAGTTCCGAAATCTGTGACTGAGGTGCGTGCTTTCCATGGTTTAGCTTCTTTCTATAGAAGATTTGTGAAAAATTTCTCTTCTGTAGTAGCTCCTATGACCGAGTGTATTAAGAAGAATAAAGAGAAGTTAGAATGGACTAAAGATGTGAAAAATGCATTCGAATTGGTGAAGAAGTTTCTTTGTCATGCTAGTATTTTAGCCTTACCAGACTTTTCGGAACCTTTGGAAGTTGAGACAGATGCTAGTGGCGTGGGAATGGGTGCAGTGTTGGTTCAAGGTAAGTGGCCTATAGCTTATTTCGGTGAGAAATTGAATGGAGCAAGGTTGAACTATTCTACCTATGACAAGGAATTCTATGCTATTGTTCGAGCATTGGATCACTGGAGTCATTATTTGCGACCAAGTCACTTTATATTGCATTCTGATCACGAGGATCTGAAGCATATCAATGGCCAACATAAACTCAATCCAAGACATGCTAAGTGGGTTGAATTTTTGTAGTCTTTTCACTTTTCAGCAAAGTATAAAGAAGGAAAATCTAATGTGGTTGCTGATGTTCTATCCAGGAGGTATTCTTTAATTGGTGTTCTTAATTTCAAATTTCTTGGCTTGGAGTTACTTGCATAGTATTACGAGCAAGATGGAGATTTTGTTCCTATATATTCACAAATTATGATGGGGTCAATGGGGTCTTATGTGTTACATGATGGATTCTTATTCAAAGGGAATCTACTGTGCATCCCTAAGTGTAGTATTCGTGAATTGCTCGTTAGAGAGGCGCATGGGGGTGAAATTGCAGGTCATTTTGGTATTACAAAAACATTGACAATGTTGCAGGAACATTTCTATTGGCCTAGAATGATTGCAGATGTTGAAGTAGTTATATCACAATGTGCTGTTTGTCCAAAAGCAAAGGCATCCTTCCATCAGGGATTCTACACACCATTGCCAGTGCCACAAGCCCCATGGGATGATATTTCTATGGATTTTATAGTTTGTTTGCCTAGAACTGCTAGGCAAAAGGATGGTATAATGGTTGTAGTTGATAGGTTTTCAAAGATGGCTCATTTCATACCTTGTCACAAGACTGATGATGCTATGAATGCTGCAGAGTTGTATTTCCGGGACATTGTTAGGTTACATTGGGTGCTGGAATCAATTGTGAGTGACGAGGACACGAAATTCATGAGGTATTTTTAGAAGTCATTATGGCGTTTTATAGGAACGAAACTACTCTTCAGTACTTCTTATCATCCAAAAACAGATGGTTAAACAGAGGTCACAAACAGAGCTCTAGGCGTCCTACTTCGTGGATTGGTTAGCAAAACACAAAAGGATTGGGACTTGAAGTTAGCTCATGCAGAGTTTTCTTATAACCGTTCACCTACATATGCAAATAAGCATTCACCTTTTGAAGTTGTTTATTGAGTCAATCCCAAGCTACCTATTGATTTCGTGGCTATTCCCAAAGGTGAGCTCGTTCATAAAGATGCTTTAGCTAAAATTGAATACATGCAGAAGTTACATGCACAGGTTCGAGCAAGAATTGAGCATGTGAATGATATATACAAGACAAGAGCTAACAAGCACAAAGTTAAACACGCATACAAGGTGATTTAGTATGGTTACATCTACGTAAGGAAAGATTTCCTAATCAAAGGAAAAACAAGCTAATGCCTAGGTGTGATGGACCATTCAAAATCGTGAGCCATATAGGGGATAATGCATATAAACTCGAATTGCCAGGAAAATATGGTGGTCATGCTACATTCAACATTGGTGATTTGTCTCCTTATGTTCCTGATGATCAACTTTGAGGTTTGAGGACAAAATCTTTTGAAGAAGCGGAGGATGATACGGAACAAAGTGATAACTTTGAATGTTTGATAATGGCTGCTAAAATTGATGCAAGTATGAGGGAAATAATGGCTTATGGAGATTCAAGGCTTTTGAAATCTTCAATGACATCATCATGGGTATGTATGGTGACAGAGAAATTGACTTGATCATTTGAAGCAAAGGAAAGAATGGCGGAATTAGGGGAATAAGATGGTTTAGCCTATGAGTTTTTCCCACTTCACTTGATAGGGTTTTCTCATTTTAGGCTTTGAGTCTTTCATTTCTTGAAGTGTCTTAATCTTCATTTATAGCCTTATACACATGGAAAATGACTTCTTGAAGGTTTCTTGATTAAATTATTGAATCTTGAAAGGTTTCTTGAAGATTTGAAGAAAAATCACAAAATTGCGCAAATTTGGACGAAGCTTGTGTGGTGTCAATTTTGACGATTTTGTGTTGATTTGGGTAGATCATTTTTTGTGTAATTCTGGTTGTAATTTTTTGATTATCTTGATTATCAAGGTCTTATAAAGTTTGTTAGGATTTTTTTTGTTTAAATATAGTTTGTTAGAGTTTGTTAGCAAGATGAGAATGACATGTAGTAATGATGTGGCATCTTATCTTGTGAGTCATTGATGAGTCACCTTTTAGGGGACAATTTTAGCTTTATTTGTGCGTGTATTTTAGCTTAGTTTAGTTAGGATTTTGTTGATGATTATGCCTATAAATAATCTCAACATTAGTTTGTAAAATTTCCGATTAGAGATTCAATAAACATTATTGTCTAAGTTTTATTTGTTTTCTACAAAATAAACACAAAAACCGAAAGTGTGAGAATTTTCGAGTGTGAAGAAAATTCGAGCATATTAAGAGTTTGCGCTTAGGCTTTAGACTCTTGTGAGGATAATTTTAAGAATTGAGGGTGCATAACTTTAATCAATTCACAAAATTATTCGAGCTAGATTGTTTTTCTTGGTGCTTGGCTTTAGAGAAAACCGAACTACTTTTCTATCATTGTGGTTGGCGATTTTTCTATCATTAATCACATCAATATTTATTAGAAAATTCAAATAATATTAACCATTTCAAAAATACTTTACCTTTTTGAGATTTTTAATATAATTCGAGTCTTTTGGAAGTTTACTAATTAATTCCTTTCATTTAGAATTTTATTACTTTAATTCGAAATTTCTAATAAATCTAATTATCTCACTTTCCCTTCTATTATTTTCGAAAAATCAAACACTTAGAATAATTTAAAAAAAAAACTCAATAAAAAAAATATATATCCATCATGGTTAATCATGATATATATATATTTTATTTTCCTATGAGATTATCATCAATTAACCTTGATTGTTATAACTCTAAGTGTTGAGTCTTGTTTCTTTTTTCTTCTATTTTTC
This sequence comes from Suaeda aralocaspica, assembly GCA_016808085.1. Classification (NCBI taxonomy): domain Eukaryota; kingdom Viridiplantae; phylum Streptophyta; class Magnoliopsida; order Caryophyllales; family Amaranthaceae; genus Suaeda; species Suaeda aralocaspica. The sequence continues at coordinate 271,298 of PYUH01003985.1, read as the reverse complement.
TTCTATCTTTTTTTTGTCTTCCCTCATCATCTCTTTGTAAGGATCCAATATGATAATCTGAAGTTTACTAATTGCTTAACAATGCACGATTTTGATCAATGTTTTTAATGACTCACATACAAATAACATCATCACCAGTCTTTCAAAAGTTCAGTCTAGTAATAGGCCCATTTAGGCCTAAATAATATATATATGGGCAACATGGACATGAATCCAAACCCATTAAATACAAATTTAATGATAACTTAGCAAAAAATTAATAGAAACTTGCACCGTAACTAACTCTACAATGCTACACAAACAACGCAACTCTTCTAATTGTGTTATACTGTTAGCTTCACAAGTTTAATAACGCTACCTTGCTAGCGCTACTTCTTTTGTCACGCTACAAAGCTAGCGCTAGAACTTTTTTTTGCGCTAAAAAGTCATGTATTTGAATAATTTTGATGAATATGTAGTATTTATTTGAAATTACTTATACACAATTAAATCATAAATAACCTTAACTAAAAGGGTTTTAAGTTATTTTAGAGCCCGTTATGGTTCAATAAAAAAACCCACCTTGGTTTTTTTTAAACATTTTATCTATTAACACATACTAAATGGACACATTCTTTTAAGTGCAATCATTATAATATGAAATTGCAAGGGTTGCTACATATTATTGGCATAGAAAATGATGAAAAAATGCCTAATGCAAACAAAAGAAAATTTGTTTGCATCAGAAAGTGATAATATGTGCTATATTGGCTACGACTTTTTCTTAAACACTCCATCCCACCTTTGCATCAAACACATCATTCTAAATGTTTAAATTATGAGCACATGGTTCAACCTACTCCTAAATGTCTGATTTAGAATCTATTGATCAATCGACCCAACGTCTATAGTTTCAACTGAAATATAATGATATTTCAATCAATTATGGTTATTATTTAAAATTCTTCAAATGCAAGCTCAAGAAAATTCGAAGATCATTATTCAAGACGATGTAGACGCATACATACAAGAAACATGATTTGGACCAAAACTAGAACTCCACTCACTTCCCTAGTTCAATTTCTCTCTTTTCTTTTCTACTTCTTTCATGGTAGAGTTCGAGACTTATGTTGCCAAGTATCATTTGTGTACTAATCTCAACTATCAATAAAATGAAATTCATTTCATCTTCAAATTGTACATTCTCTCTATACTCATCATGTCTTGCTTAAACAATTACAAGTGAATGAACTCATCTGGTTGAGTTAATCAACATGGCAATGAAGAACAAGTTAAAGCATAATTGGCATAATATAGACTACGCTGTTCATATCAAATGCATCCTCAATTTGACGCATCCACACCTTGAAAAACTTACTCTATATTTTACATCCTTTAAATTAAATGTGTCAATTCCTTAATTAAGTTATTAAAGCAAAGTAGTTCAAATAAATTCTCTTTTAGGCAACAAGCTTTACTTTATTAACCATAGGCCCAGTCATCACGAGCCTAAAAGTTCAATTGAGGCTCAATATAAGTCTCAAAAATTGGGAGCTCACTCCAAGTCCACTTAGTGTTTATTTAAAGATGCAATACACCAACATAAGAGGCACCTTTGAAACCCTAAAAATGTCTCCCTTATCTTGAATAACCTACATTATGATCCACTTTCCTGGTACCCCGTATGTGCCTAAACACATAGCTTGTTTCTTTTAACCTACACCAAACTTAGCTAGGATGGGAATGCTACGAGGACATAAATTAAAATGCAACTCCATAAAGCAAATAATGTTAAAGTAGCCCTGATTTTCAATTCAAGCAAATGAAAATGCATGAAAAGTTGCAAGAAGTAAAGTTTTAAGTAATAGATTTGCTGAAGTCTAAGAACAAGTTTGTAGCATAGTTTTGGGTTAATTATGGGTATTTGAGCCTTCTTTTCCATTTCTTTCTTACACCCTAAGCTTAGCCACGATACAACCCTGAAAAAGCCCTCCTTGAGATGTAACAAAAATGCTAAAAATTTGAGTCTTTACCTTTAACACATCAATAACTCAGAAGCAAGAGCTACGTAAGACCTGATTCCAACTTAATTTGGATACGTATGCAACCTTTCATAAGGTGCATCTTTAATATTTCTACATCTTAAGGACATGTAACATGAGTAAAATTTTAAGGGCCCATGAAAAAAAGGTCCTTTGAACACAAGACCCACCTAAGGTCTTGGATATTGTTTTATTTTAGGACGTACAACTGTCCTTAAAAGAAAATTGCCTTAATGTTACATAAAGCAAGTCATTTTCTTCTACACATATCATCCTTATTTCCTTTTTTTTTTTCACATATACCCTTATTCATCAAGCTTCTTTCTTTTCTCATGCTCATCATCATCAACTCTTGTAGTGTCATCTTTTAACTTCAAACACTCACATACTTCCTTTACTCGTTCCTTTTTATTCCACAAAATCATCCAACTTCTTCATTTTCTCTTAAAGAATGAATTTTCATAGCTATCTTATACCTATTCATGGAAGCATGAGGCATCACTTTGACTCCATATTAGCCTCTCATCACCAAAATCTTTCCTATCTCTTCTAGTTTTGGTCTTTAGAAACTTGGCAACTCGTTTACTTCAAGCATTATCATCTTCAACACTTCAAAACTTGAGCAAACATTTATAATATTGATCTCTTTATTCTCTAAGAGATTCACATTACTAATAGCCAATAGTTAAATTTGAAACAAACTTCTCAAACAAGACAATCACAAAAGTATAAGATGATGGCTCATAATCTAAGATCAAATGAGCAAGCTAAAATCACTTCCCTTTGAATCATAATCATTGTCAAGCACTTTATACAACAACTGTAATCAATTTTGCATCCTTAACTTCTGCTATTCTTTCTTCCTCATTCTCCTCGTACAAAAAAATAATCATTTTTTTTCAAAAAAAAAATAATCGATTTAGGGAAAGTTGGGGTACCCCCATCCCTTGCTTCCTACTAACTCATGCTAGGCCACCTCTGTGCCCATTTGTGCATATTTTTGGTTGTTTTCCTCGTGCTTATTTGTAGCTAATTTGAACATACTTACATTATAACTAGCTTGTACATACTCTTCTAGCTAGCTTTGCATACATTTTGTGACCTTTCTTGTTGCTACAAGTCTCCATACTTACACCACCTTATACAACCTGGGGGCAACATTCTTTTCAAAATTAGTTATGAAGCCACTTGCTTCAAAATCTCATTAAGCTTATGACATTTTCTTGTTGCCCCTTATGAAAATAAAAACATGGAAGTTGTCTCACTTAAAACTTCATTTTGGCGATTATTTTTTGGGAGTAAGTCGGATAGCACTCCACAAAATATTGCCTTTTTTCCCCTACTCGGACCCTCTGTCTCAAAATATAGCTTATTGGTTATATGTCAAAAATAAAAGGCCCCAGGTCTAATCAATAATACAAGAACAATTATGGAAGTTAAACTTGAAAAGCTTTTACAACAAAAAAGAGAGCCAGAAAATTAAAAAAGCGTAGCATCATAGACTTTGCAGCGCTAAACGAGGAGCGCCACAACATTTTCAGTGCTACTTAACAAGCGCAACAAATTACGCAGCGCTCCATAGCGTAGCGCAACAAAGTCTGTCATGCTACAGCAGCAGCGCTATTAATTTTCTTGCGCTATGTCATTTGAGATAAAATTAAGAGCATTTTTACTTTTATCATACTAAATAATGGAATAATTGATTTCTTATTCTTGGAGCACGTTGCTTCATAAATATTAAGAGAATTTCCATATTTGGTTACAATTTAAGAGCTTATTACTCTTATAAGTAAAATAAATTAATCAAGAGCATTTTCACTTTTTGATTATTAATTAAGAGCCCATTACTCTTATAATAAACTAACCAAGAGCACTATCACTTTTGATTATTAAATTAGGAACCTACCACTCTTAAAAATGTCAAAATATATAAATCATGACATTTAAAAGCTAACGAGTCATACTAATCAATAGCACTTCTCAATAGTTCATGGAGCATTATACTTCATTCTATAACATCATTTAGAGAATCATTTTCCAAAGCACTTTTGTTTAATAAAATAAAAGCATACTACTCTTACAATGCTTGGAGCATTCTTCATTAATAATTATAAAAAAAAAATTATTTCAATTGCTTGAACATTTGTATGACTACATTTGAATAAGTTATAACAAATAATTCTCTAAATCAACATGTAAGCTCAAATTCATCTCATATTTCTCAAAATTAACGTAGTTAAAGAATGTTTGAGATAGAAGCACTTACATTACAAAAGAAGAAGCACTTAAAGGAAAGAGCAGAGTAGCGCAAGACAATGTACTACGCTAACACCTCAGCGTCACAAACTCAAACATGCTGCCTCAGTAGCGCTACCTAACTCTACCACACCACAACATGTAGCGTGACTAATTTTGCAGCGCCATCAATCAAGCCCAGTAATGAAACCATGCCAATATCCCTACACAACACTACCATGTAATAGCCCAGCGCCATCATTTTTCACCAAATTGCAAGTTACCATTCCAAAGTACATATAATCCTCATCATCTCCACTCTCTTCTTCCTTTCCAAGGTGTGGAATCAACTTTATCAGTTTTTCAAGTTGTTTTGCACTAATAGTTCCTCCTCCCCTGCTTTCTTCACCTTCAATCTTAACATTGGCAGCTATCTTCTTATTACCACTCAAACTAGGTGATTTTCCTTTATTCCATCTTTGAAGTGTTTTACTTTCTTCTCCTTTCTCTACTCTCTGCCTTTCCTTTCTATTGCTTGATCTATCTCCTGTTACTTTCCTTTTTCCTTTGTCAAAATTGGATGGAAAGCCTTTTACATGCCAGCAGTCTTCAGTAGTGTGTTCTCCCTTTCCACACACTTAGCAGTTCCATCATTGGTCAGATCCATGCCCATTTGTCCCACAGTTGTTGTAGGACACTTGAGATTTCTTAATGTTCATCGCTATTCCATTGCCTTCTTCGGTCTTAGCCTGAAATACATCCCTTTGATTTTCTTCTTGTTGTATCACATTACATGCCTCTTCCACAGTAGGTAACTTCACCCTCATCAATATTTGACTTCTTTGGCTTAAATAGATCTCATCCAATCCACCAAGAAACTGAAATAACTTTTGTTCTTCCTTGTATGCACGTTCTGCATTGATATATGCAGTAGTTTATGAGGTGAGTTCACTAATGGGTGGCATCATGCTCATTTCCTTAACTTCTTCCCAAAGGGTTTGCATTTCAGTTTAATATACAGAGATAACTCTCCCTCCTTGTTTGTGCTATAGATTTGTCTATTCAATCTGTATTTCCTTATCCCATTTGCAACCATAAACCTTTGTGCAAGTTCTTTCCATATTTCTCTTGCACTGTTGAGAAACATGACTAATTTCTTTATAGTTTCACTCACATTTCTAAGTATCCATGTGATTACAAGGGTATTACAAGTATCCTAAGCCTCACTTTTAACATGATTATCTAATTCCTTTTTTACTCCCCCTGTAATGAAGCCTAATTTCCTTTTTGTAGCAAGGCTTAACTCCACCCCCCTCCTCCAAGCTCTGTAGTTGTTGGAGCCCTCAAGCTTCTCAACAACTACAGATGTTGGTCCATCTGAAGGATAGAGATACAGAGGGCTGTTTACATCTATGGTTTGTTGGTTTTGTTGGCTCATGCTAGCAAAGCAGTGGTCATACAAGTTTACTAGGTCTAGAAAAGACTCAATTTTTATAAAGTTTGGAACAAGAACAACACGCAGAGATTTTTACTCAGGTTACATAAAATTCAAAAAACAGAGTAACAACACTTTTACCTCAGATTTGTCGAACCTGGCTCTAATACCATGAAGACAATTGAAACTTGTTTAAATGATTGCTATGTTTTGTGTTGTTCTAAGTAGTTTTATGTTTGTTAGCTGGTTGTTTGATTTTGAATGAGAAAGATGTTCAGCAGAATTCCATTCATTCTTTCATTCATGTTGCTGCTCAAATACAAAGTGCTGCCCTTTTATAGTGTAGCACACCAAACCTAATCAATCCTAGCAGTACACGTTTCACACATCATGACCATTCACACAATGACACATGATCCTAGGATGATCCACACAAACAGACAAACAACATTCACACACTCAGTTGCTCATGCCAACTGTAGTGTAGTACAAAGGTTGGTGAAAAGAAATGCTGATGCTACTGCATGTGACTACATGTGCTTACTACTAGACACTTAGGGTTAACTTAGTATTAACTAGATTAATTGTAAGTAATTAATTAAGACACATCCACTTCAACAAACTGAAGTGAAACCTTGCGATATATAACCAAATACAGTGTTTTGTTCATTTGATTTGAAACCAAAATTTAGGTCATTTCAAATCAAATGAACAAAATACAAATTTCGGGATCCTGAGAGATATATAACTAACATTGGACAAAACGATAAAAAAATATTCTAAAAAATTCAAAATATATGATTAATAAGTGTAAAATGAGAATCATTCCATTATTATTATTATTATTATTATTATTATTATTATTATTATTATTATTATTATTATTATTATTATTATTATTATTATTATTATTATTATTATTAATAAAGTAGGGACGTATAATTGTTTCACCATGTTGTCCAATCCAAAAGCTAAACACTATGTTATAATTTCGAAAGGGTTATATAAATCACAACACAAACTATGAGAAAAATTGCTACAACTTACAAATGATCTATTTCCCAAATAAAAAGCAAGACAATGGAGACTAATTGTAAAAATAAAAATTCAAATAACAGTGCTCGTTTTGTTGTCCCCATATTACACATGCATTTTAAATTCTCATGACTTTGAGCTTGAGCTATTACACATGTATTTTAAATTCTCATGACTTTCAGCTTGAGCTAACTATTTCCTGGGTTACCTTTTTAATCGACAAAATAGAAGAAATCCCTTTTTATTCCCAAAGATTTGTAATACCTTTAAAATATGGGAAATGAATTACCCACTCCCCCTTGTCCAAAACAATAAATTCTAATGTTGACATCTACATGCGAGCTGATTGTCCAGCATTGATTAATATGAGATAGGGTTAACAATCTTTATAAAGTTGAAAAGTTAGTCTCCTTATTGTCTAATTGTTTTAAGGTGAAAAGACAAAGGTCTTGTAAGGTGAACTCTCTCTTATTGTCCGGTGCAATCCATACCTTTAATGACTATACATTACACTTGACCAACTGCACTAAATGATACGTGTGAGAGAGATTGTTGATAAATCTGCTCCAACCCAAGAAAAATTACACATTGTCCCAATTTGAAAGAGACATTTCATGTAAGGCGGTGTTGAAGCCCACATGTGAGTGTCACTAATTGATAAAATAAGATAAAGCTAACTACTTTATAATGTTAAGAAGCTACTTTCTTAATTGTCACATGATTTTAAGGTGAAACCTCCAAGACCTTTGTAAGGTGAACTCCTTTTTTGCTGACAAATGCGGCCTAGACCCATACTTAACATCTCATGACTTACGAATTGTTCAAAGACAGCAAAAAAATTTAGTCAATACATGGAAAATTGATGTGAGATTTTAAATTCCGTAAAATATCTCAACATTATTATACAATGCAAAGATAATTTGAGTGTGAGCAATTGGGGTTTAAACCAAAAAAATCCTAACATGAGACAATTATTTTTACTTACCTTTGAAAAAATTAAAAAACCCCAAAACACGTCGATGGATTGTCATCCAAGCCTTTAATTAAACAATTTGAATACAGTAGTATAATTAATTTAACCTATGTCAAAGAATGCACCGGAAAAAAAAAAAACTGTATGGAACAAGGATTTAACCTTAACCAATGTAAAATAAGAGCTCCGATCTAAGAGTTTTGCATACATTTAATTGTATTATAATAATTTATCATTTTTTTTCAATTTATTTATTTATTTATTTTTGTAACTGGGGACATGAACCTTATGAAGTAGAGACATGCCAAAAAATTTGGCAATTCGCATGTCGGGTCTAGGTACCACACGAGTATAGAGGTGTCGATAAGTGAAAATACGTGTGTGTATTAAATTTTTATTTTTTTTATTTTTGGGTACATGTGAGACTGGGTACATTGGGGTACTACACCCTATGGGAAATGGTCCGTATTCTTTTTTTTGGCCCAAAAATAAAAAAATTAACCAAAAATTATTCACTTGTTATAATTATTTTGTAATGGTGGATGTCCATATTCCCCATGTGTTAATTCCCATTATAAGTGTCCTATGTAAATTCTCTTGTAACTTATGATTTTACACCTCTATGTAACTCTCTTCATTATAGTCACTTATGACCTTTCAATGTTCATAGTGAATTACAAGGTAGTCATGTGTATAAATACAGGGCTCCTAGTGTGGAGTAGACGCACTTAAATAATACAAATACTATATTCTCTTAAGCATCTATACTCTCACTCTCTATATTTCATAACACGTTATCAGCACGATAGTTCTATCCTAGTTGAATCAGTTTCTATCAAGTCATATTCATAGACTATAAAAGGTATGCAGTCTCTAATCTAATAATGCTTATGAAAAGGTTCTTTCGTTATTGATAATGCAATACAAAATAGTTTTTCATGTTAATAATGAATTATGACATATACGTACAAACTTATTTCTATTATATAAAAAACAAATGTTATCAATCATGCAATGCCATACCATCTTTCAACATATCTCGATATATATTTATTTTCATAAGTATCACTATTCACTAACATCTTATTATTCCGGTTATTTTAACAAAATATAGAGGATGTTTCAATGAAGAAAAAGAAATATAACGATATCATACATGTTATTATGAAATTTCTGTTTGTATATGTATTCTTTGATTTTATGTGATTTACAAATAAATAAATAAATAACATGTAATACATCAAAGTCACTATTAATACACGTTACCACAATGGATACTTGAGATAGTTATCAAAGTCACGATTTATTTCATGTAATAATATTATTACATATTATTTTAATATGCAAGTTACAAATCACACTTCTCTCTTTATATAACGTTATACTTTAAAGTACATGGAATATTCACTATATTAAGACATGATAAAATAACGATGCTTTGATTAACATTCAAACATTATATTAATATTCTCTATATTTGTCATTTTAATATTCACATTAGCGTTCTTAAGTATTTATTCACTAACATGGTATATTTATTTATATAAGTCTGATTCATATATTACTTGTCATGTATTAAAGTTAGATTATATATTATTCTCTTTATTTTTCTTTCTACACTTGTCTTATTTCATGCTTATATTATAGTTATTTTAATTTTCATTATTACCAATATGCATTACAATAAAGTATATTTATTAATTGAATAATTTTTACCTATTTTAATATTTTGTAATATTTTCTTTATAGTGAAAATGTCAAACCTTGCCAAATTGGAATTTGTAGCTCTTGATATCACAAGGAAAAATTATTTGTCATGGGTGTTAGATGTTGAAATACATCTAGCCACTAAAGGGCTAGGTGAAATGATTAAGGAGGGTAATACAACAACACCTCAAGATCAGGCTAAGGCCATAATATTCCTTCATCATCACCTCCACGAAGGGCTAAAAAATGAGTATTTAACTGTTAAAGACCCATATGTTCTTTGGAATGGTCTAAAAGAATGATATGACCATCAAAAAACTATTATACTCCCTAAACCTCGTTATGATTGGTTGAATTTGAGATTACAAGATTTTAAATCTGTTAGTGAATATAACTCAGCTATGTTCAGAATAACTTCTCAATTAAAATTATGTGGTGAGAAAATTATTGATGCAGAAATGTTGGAAAAAACATACTCCACTTTTCATGCAAATAATATTGTCATGCAGTCACAATATCGAGAAAAAGGCTTTATAAAATATTCTGAATTAATATTTTGTCTTCTTGTTGCTGAGCAAAATAATGAGCTATTAATGAAAAATCATGAATCACGTCCTACTAGCTCTCACTACAAGATAACAGCGATTTTGCGACGGACAAATTCCGTCGCAAAAATGAAAAATTCCATCGCAAAACGTCCGTCGCTAAAATTTTTGTCGCAAATTTCCAAATTTGCGACGGAACTGTTGAAGTTTGCGACGGAAAATTCCCTCGCAAATTTGCAACGAAAACACTAGTAGAAAACTAGCTTATTAGTATCGTTTTTTAAGACCTAGTAGAAAACTTCATCAGCAACTGGTTTATCATCTAAGTACAGCTCTAGAATTTCTTGGCGACCCCGTACATCTGGATTTGGGACAACAATCTACATATATAGTGGCATGTTAGTAAACTGTATTGTTTCTTCAAAAAAATTATCTTACAAACAGAAGGTGTGTGCTGTGAATATGTGATTAGACAAATATCTTAATAGGAAGGGAAACCAAACACTTCAATGAATTAGGTAAAATAAATTAAGGTGTATACACAACTTGTAAGAAAGTTTTCATCCCTAGAGAAACAAAAGGAAAGAAGAAATTAGAATTGAAGACAAACAATAGCTGTCTTCGGAAGCCCTGCAAAACAGTTTGAGGGTATGCAAAAGGGGAATAGGACTAGGGGAGGGGGTTGAATCTCTATTCTCTCCTCCAATAAAGGAGCCTCCATAAGCTGTGCTAATTTCATATTCTAATGAAGTACTGTACTAATTTTTCAACTGTTAGAAGAACTTAATGCAGCTTTCAGTTTGAATAACATATAACAGAACTTACATGCCGATCAAATCTGCCAGGTCTGGTCAAAGCTGGATCAAGAATATCAGGCAAATTTGTAGCAGCCATCAATATTATGCCCTGCCATTATGTGTCATATAGAGTTATAGCGCATATTACACACTTATAGTATACATATACCACCAGTACAGTAAACATATATATGTACCTCATTCTATTCAAAACCATCCGTTTCAACTAGCAGTTGATGCAAGGTCTTTTTGGTATGTCCTTCCCACTGTTTTCTTGTTGATCCAATGGCATCAATTTCATCAATGAAAATAATGCATGGAGCCTGTATAAAAGAAAAACATAGGCGTTAACTTCTGCGAAAAAAAAGGATTTAAGGAAGTACAATTAAAAAGTGAACCAAATGCTTGAAATCCTCATCATCTCAATCTGCAAGGATATTGCTTTTACTCACCACAGGGAAAAGAAAAAAAAAAAATAAAACCAAGCTTGCTCAACCTGTATCTACTAAAAAGCAAATGCTGAAAAATCAAAGTCATTGAGGGGGTGATTGGTATGAAATTGATATAAGTAATGGAAATGAATCTGTTAAGAGGGGGAAATGGAAATAATAAGTATTACCCTAAATAGTTGTTCGGTACAACCCCAAGAAAATATAACACTTGAATTTCTCAAAGTATTATCAACTAAACCAATGAAACACAATAACAAACAATTTTGAGAAAACAATGGGTGACCTGGTTAAACTGCGTAACCAGGTCACCTAACCACAAAAACAGCAACCATACAAAATAGCAGCCAAAACTGCAGTCACAGCAACCAACCATAGCAGCTCACCTGCAGACTGCTGCACTGCAGTCTCACTGCAAGGTTGCAAAGCACAACAGTACAGCTACTGCACAACTCAGCCTAGCCTGACTGCCACAAAACTATCATGAGAAACAGCAACACAAACACAAATCCACCAAACCTCCACAACTACAACCACCCAAAACAAAACTGCAGGTTTGAGAAACAGATTGCACAACCTGCTAAAACCAGCATACAACCAAAATATCAACCAACAACCAGACCAGCTGCCTAGAGATGATTGATTGAATCATTGAAACAATCTAAAAATAAAGGACCTCAATAGGACATAAACAACAGTTGCTTTGAAAACCAGAATCAACAGAAGATAGGCAAACTCAAGCAACTTGAACATAGGCAAACTCAATTTCAATACATATGCAAAATCAAATACTAAAGATCATAGATCCTAATATAAGCGTAGAAATTCATAATTAACAACAAACTGCAACAACCAGTAGCTTAAATCATCACAGCAATACCTAAACCACAATTAATAACTCCAAAAATTCTCAAATTAAAAATTGAAAACCCTAAAAAATCAACAAACACTCAAATTACAATCAATAACAGCCTATGAGTAACAGAAAATGCATAATAATCAAAAATCGCAAGTAAATCAACAATAAATTCAAATCATGAACAAAACCCTAAAACTCGAAGATAATTTGCGTAATTGAACTAATATTAACTTAATCAAAGGTAAAATCTAACCTTCATATTTTCCAAAAATCAGCATTTGAAGTGCTTGAAATCAAACAATATCGCATAAAATCGCATGAAAAATTGACGAATTAGCTCCGATAAATTGAAAACATTCAAATTAATTTAAACCTCAAGTGTTTAAACCTAAAATCCTACAAAGGAATTTAAACATTCATAATAATTTAAACATTCAAAATAATTAACGCATGAAAATACTTCGCAATTTTAAACCTAAAACCGACAAACGAATTTAAACCTCAAGTGTTTGATTCGAAGATTCGCTCAGCCATATATAAGTTGTAGCCGCCATTGGAGGTGAAAACAGAGGTGAAGGAGAAGAAGAAGTTGACGCCGCCATTGAAGGTGCAAAGACGAAGAGTGAATCGCAAATTTAGCTGCAATGATTGGGAAAAATTACCCCTAAGCAGAATTGACGAATTGAAATTGAGGCGAATTGAGAAAATGAAACGAAAGTGAGAGATTCAGAGATGGCAAGAAGACGCCGAGTTCGAAGGAGAAGGTTTTTTAGTCACAAATTAGAAGAAGAAGGGAGAAGGGCTTTTTTGAGGGAATTTTTTCGCGACAAAATAATAAAAGGGTTTGTCGCTTTTTGAGAGGAAATTTTGCGATGGAATTAATTCCGTCGAAATTTGCGACAGCTTACTCCCTCGCAAATACAAAATTCCGTCACAAAAAATCAATTGGTCATTTGATTTGGTTTGTCATTTTTTTGCGACGGATATTTCCGTCGCAAACAAGCAAAATTCCGTCGCAAAAATCCGTCGCTATTTTGCCAATTTCTTGTAGTGTCTACTCCATTCCCTGAAGTGAATGTGACTTGTCATGATTATGAGAAAAAACTCAAAAACAAAGACCATTGCAGTAGTAGTGGTCAACGTTGTGGTCGTGGCCAATGGCGTGGCCGTGGTCGTGGACGTGGTTTTGATGGATACAGTAGGGGTCGTGGAGGTTGTTTTAAGAGTCCATAATCTCATCAGAAGTGGAAATGTAAGGATGATAAGATTGAGAAAGAGAAAAATGAGACCACTATTTGTTATAGCTGTGGAGTAAAAGGCCATTGGTCTCGTGTGTGTCGGATGCCAAAACATCTTGTTGACCTTTATCAACAATCATTGAAAAAAGGAAAAAAGGTTGAGACTAATCTTGCCTTTGAAGATGACGAAGGGGATTTTGACTTTGATTTTGGTGACACAAGTCATTTAGATGTTGCGGATTTTCTCACAACCCCTGAAGGGAATAATTAAACTTTACAATTTGTGTGTGTTTGGTTTAGAATTAAACTCTCGCTTTTATTTATGTTAGTTGTGTGTTTGGTTTAGAATAAATTAATTTTTTTTCCTTATGGTTGTAATAAGACTTTTATATAAAAGCTTTTAATTTATTCAGACATTATGACTTGTTTTTGTTTTATTTTATAATAATATGGTTACTGGCTATTTATCACCTTTAGATAATATGTTAATTTATGACACTTTATTTTATTTTGAAGAATATGAATACCCTTCAAGTTCAACTTGCAACACGTGGAGAAGAATTATGTCTTATTGATAGTGCAACCACTCTTACTATACTTAAGAATAAAAATTATTTTTCTCATTTGTTGATGAAATATTATAGAAGGCTCCGGAAGAGCAAATATATTGTTGGTGGGGAGCAAAAATTGAAATTGTTGATGCTTTATACTATTGTCTCAAAGAAATTTATTAAGTTTTAAAGATATTTGCAGTAATGGCTATCATATAGAGACAACTTGTGAAGGAAATGATGAATTCTTGCACATCATAAGTATCATCCAAGGTACAAAACATATTTTGGAAAAATTATCTACATTCTCCACTGGTTTGCACTACACTAAAATCAATGCAATTGAAGCACATTCTATAGTAAACCAGAAGTTTACTAATAATTTTGTTGTTTGGCATGACCGGTTAGGCCATCTCGGTTCAACAATGATGCGAAAAATCATTGAAAATTCTTGTGGACATTCATTGAAGAGCCAGGAGATTCTTCATAATGGTTTTCAATGTGTAGCTTGCTCAGAAGGCAAGTTGATAATTCGGCCATCACCAACTAAGATAAATTTTGAATCGACTAATTATCTGGAACGTATACATGGGGATATTTGTGGGCCCATACATCCCCCATGTGGACCATTTAGATATTTTATGGTGCTGATTGATGCATCAACTAGATGGTCACATGTATCTTTGTTATAAGATTACTTTCTCAATTGATTAAATTACGAGCACATTTTCCAGATAATGCTATTAAGACTATTCGTCTTAATAATAATAGTGAATTCACGTCCCAAGCTTTCAATGACTATTGTATGTTAATTGGGATAAATGTTGAACATCCTGTACCACATGTTCATACACAAAATGGTATGGCCAAGTCATTAATCAAACGTTTGCAGTTAATTACTAGACCATTGTTAATGAAATCAAAACTCTCAATTTCTTCTTGGGGGCATGTTGTATTACATACAGCATCATTAATTCGCATCAGGCCAACAAGTTATCATAAAGTCTCCCCATCACAATTGGTTTTTGGTCAGGAACCAAATATTTCCCATCTAAGAATTTTTGGATGTGCTGTATATGTTCCAATTGATCCAACACAACGTACTAAGATGAGTCCTCAAAGAAGGTTAGGAATTTATGTTGGATACTAATCTCCATCAATAATTAAATATTTAAAGCCATTAACAGGGGATTTGTTCACGACTCGTTTTGCAGATTGTCATTTTAATGAGTCAGTTTTCCCAACATTAGGGGGGGAAAATAAAGAGCTGGTAAAAGAAATAAGCTGGAATGAAAAGTCATTATCTCATCCTGATCCTCGTACTAAACAGTGTCAATTAGAAGTTCAAAAGATAATTTATTTACAAAGCATAGCAAATCAATTACCAGATGCATTTTCGGACCTAAACAAAGTCATCAAGTCACATATACTAGCTGTAAATGCTCCTTTAAAGATTGATCTCCTAGAAGGACAACATCATGTTGCTAATGAATCTAAAGCACGCCAAAAGCGTGGAAGACCTATAGGTTCCAAAGATAAAAATCCTAGGAAAAGAAAAGGAGCACTAATTGGTAATGGCCAAATTGAGGATACAATAATATTTGAAGGATCTCCAAAAGAGAATATAGACATGATATAAAAAGAAATTCAACTACCTGATAATGAAGAGATTTTGATCAATTATATCATGTCTAGAATTAGATGGAACGGAAATGAAATCGACGTCGATGATGTTTTTTCATATAATATAGCACTTGATGTCATGGATAATGTAGAGGATCAAGAACCAAAGTCCATGGATCAATGTAGACAAAAAAATGATTGGCCGAAATGGAAAGAAGCAATTGATGCAGAATTGAAATCTCTTGTAAAGAGAGAAGTATTTGGACCAGTAGTCCGCACACCTACAGGTGTGAAACTAGTGGGAAATAAATGGGTTTTTGTGCGCAAGAGAAATGAAAATGGTGAAATTATCAGAAATAAAGCACGTTTAGTTGCACAAGGATTCTCACATAGACCTGGCATTGATTATGAGGAGACATACTCTCCCGTGGTGGATGTAACTACTTTTAGATTCCTAATTAGTTTGGCAATAAGAGAAGGACTTGACTTATGTCTGATGGACGTGGTCACAACTTATTTGTATGGCCCACTGGATAATGATATCTATGTGAAACTTCCAGAAGGATTTAAATTGCCTGAAGCAGTACAACCTAGTTCTCGAGAATACTACTCTATCAACTTGAATAGATCTCTTTATGGATTAAAACAGTTTGGGCGTATTTGGTATAATCGTCTTAATGAATACTTATTGAAAGAAGGATATAAGAATGATCCTATTAGCTCATGCATTTTAATTAAGAAATTTGGATCTGGATTCGTTATAATCACAGTGTATGTTGATGATTTGAATATCATTGGAACTCCTGAAGAGATTTCAGTGACTGTGGATTGTTTAAATAAAGAGTTTGAAATGAAGGATCTTGGAAAAAACAAAATTTTGTTTGGGGTTACAAATTGAGCATTTAAAGAATGGTATACTGGTGCATCAATCAACATACATAGAAAAGGTCCTTAAAAGATTTTATATGGACAAAGCACATGCATTGAGCAACCCTATGGTTGTAAGATCACTTGATGTAAAGAAATATCCCTTCCACCCTCGGGAAAATGAGGAGGAGATTCTTGGTCCTGAAGTACCATACTTAAGTGCAATAGGAGCATTAATGTACCTTGCAAGTCATACACGAACTGACATATCATTCTCAGTGAATTTATTAGCAAGGTTTAGTGCATGTCCGACTAGAAGGCATTGGAATGGGATCAAACATGTACTTCGTTACCTTCAAGGTACAAAAAATATGGGTTTATTTTTCTCTAATCTTTCCGAAGAAGATTTGATTGGTTATGCAGATGCAGGCTATTTATCAGACCCACATAATGCTCGTTCACAAACTGGATATGTGTTTACATATGGTGGTACTGCTATTTCGTGGCGATCTATGAAACAAACTATTGCAGCTACTTCTTCAAATCATTCTAAGATTTTACCAATCCATGAGGCAAGTCGTGAATGTGTATGGCTAAGGTCGGTAGTTCAATACATAAAAGTAGATTATGGTTTATCCTATGGGAAAGAAGCACCAACAGTTTTGTATGAAGATAATGCAGCTTGTATTGCACAACTCAAAGAAGGATACATCAAAGGCGATAGAACAAAGCACATTTCACCAAAATTCTTTTTTACTCATGACCTTCAAAAGACTGGAAACGTAAAAGTGGTGCAAATTCGTTCAAATGAGAATTTAGCAGATTTATTTACGAAAGCGCTTCCAACGAAACCATTTAGAAAATTTGTTCAAGATGTTGGATTGCGTCTAAGAGATTTCCAGTGATATGGTAATGAGGAGTAGTAAAATGCGCGCTGCACTCTTTTTTCCTTAACCATGGTTTTTTCCCACTGGTTTTTCCTGGTAAGGTTTTTAATGAGGCAGCATTTCAAACGCATTAATTTAGTTAATGGACATCCAAGGGGAGTGTTATAATTCTTTCGTAATGGTGGATGTCCATATTCCCCATGTGTTAATTCCCATCATAAGTGTCCTATGTAAATTCTCTTGTAACTTATGATTTTACTCCTCTATATGTAACTCCCTTCATTATAGACACTTATGACCTTTCGATGTTATTAGGGAATCACAAGGTAATCATGTGTATAAATGTAGGAATCCTAGTGTGGAGTAGACACACTTGAATAATACAAATGCTATATTCTCTTAAGAATCTATACTCTCACTCTCTATATTTGATAACATCACTCCTTTTGTACCCAACTATTCAACACTACACTAAGCACTAGTAAACAAACGTTGCTTTCTTAACCTAAAAGGTCAAACGCTCTCTAAAATTGTTATTAGCTAATTCTTAAACCGTTAAATGTAAATCATATAATAATTCAGAGAGTAATGTTTTTTATTCTGTAAAATGTTCAAAATATTTTTGTTGTGTGTTATCTACTATTCTAATTTAACCATAAAATATTCAATTTTATTTTATTTTAATTATATATATTTTGTTGTACTTGTATCGTAAGCAAAAAGAATTTGACGTATCTGTATCCATGTCCGTACCGGATATAGTGCGATTCTGCGTCTATGTAGATATTTATGAGAATAGAAAAATAATAATAATAAAATACAATAATGACAAACCTAATCACTACTCCACTAGTCCACACTCTAGAATCCACTGTTGATCGATAGGGGTGTCGAATTGGGTTACAACCCGTTGGGTTAGCTGAATTGTTCTTGACCGAAACTGAAATAACCTGAACTGAGAGTGATTAGTAACCTGAAAATGACTTGAACGGAAAGTGACCGAAATTGTTATTGAGCGATAAATCAATGGATTGAACTGAATTGAACCTGAACTGAAAATGACTCAAACTGAAATTAACTTGTACAAAACCCGAAAAAGAACCAACCAAACTGAATTAGACTGAATATTAAGAAACCTGTTTGATCTTTTTGACCTAACCAGCACTGAACTCAGCTGATATGACCCAAAACTCAATCTTATGTACAAATAAACATTTATTTTACCATGTAATAATTTGTAACTTAATAATTTCCTTTTAAAATTAATTAACGTGACACATTACATTGTATATTGGAGTCAGTGTAAACTTAAATGTGAAAGCTTTCAAATATATTAATCAAATAATTATAACTTTCACGTTAAATATCCTTATCACATACTATCACATAATAAGGATATTTATACATAATTTAGAACTTTCATTCAAAGAGACAAAATTTAAAGTTCCCACAAGAATCCGAAATAACCCAACCATGACCGAAAAAGACCACTCATCTTTCTAAGTTACTTTTACTTTACCCGATTTAGATTAAATTAAAATTGATCTGACCATAATGATCCAAGCCTAAACCGAATTGTTCACGAAGTAATAGTAAACTGTTTTGACTTGCTCCCAAAACGGCCTGAACTGAATTGGATTGAACCAAAGGGACAAAATGACCGAAATATAACTGAATTGATATGTCTCGAACCCGATCGGATCAACCGTATCCTGCACCGACCCGAATTTACACCCCTACTCATGGAGTCTAAGTACCTTTTTATCATTTGAGAGGGGTACCTGATACATACATCATGAGATAATATGTTTTTTTTTTTTATTCTAACTTTGATTTTGTACTTTTTATATGCCATTGGTGTGACATATTTTTTGATTGATTGATGTTTATAATAATATTAATTTTAAAATTCTTAATAATTGACCCTTATTTTAATATCATCTAATAAAATTATTTGGTATATATAATATAATATCAGCTAATAGATTTCGACTCATTATTTTTATACAATTGGTTGTATTATTTTACCTTTAATTTATTCATTAGCCTTGCCTAAAAAATTGTCAATTGACCGACTCAAAAGTACTCATTAAATTGGACGAATTTTTGATTTGGATTGCTCTACTTAGGGCCTGTTTACTTGAGCTTAAATTCAGTTCAACTCATCTCAGTTCAGTTCAGCTAAGCTCCGTTCAAATCAGTTCAGTTCATTTCAGCTCTTCTTTTATTTTGCTAATTATTTTTGTACTAATTATTTTGTTCCTAATATTATTATTATTATTATTATTATTATTATTATTATTATTATTATTATTATTATTATTATTATTATTATTATTATTATTATTATTATTATTA
>PYUH01003985.1:235245-249896 GCA_016808085.1 Suaeda aralocaspica | reverse complement strand
ATTATTATTATTATTATTATTATTATTATTATTATTATTATTATTATTATTATTATTATTATTATTATTATTATTACTACTACTACTACTACTACTACTACTACTACTACTACTACTATTACTAGTATTATTATTATTATTGTCGTTTACAAAAATATTATTATACCACAAAAGTGGATTACCATTTACAAAAATCAGTTCAACTCCAACTAGTTTAGTAGTTTAATTAGTTCATTTCAGTTCAATTCATATCAGTTCAGTTCATTTCATCTGTTTTCATCTGAATTAAACAAGCTTTTAGTAGGATAGAAGGTGAGCTATGACTATGAGCGAACATGGAAAAAAACTAAAAAAGTACTCTCTCAGACTTAAAATACTTGCACGTGTTTAACCCTTTCACTATTTATTGGACACTTTTCATTAGTTTTAGTTTCATATGCCTACATAAAAGTATATGATACAATGTTTGATTCGTCTCAATGTAATTTTATAATTTTTACATGTAAAAAATTTGAGATATTAATGTTTAATTAAGATATGTCTCGAAAAACCCATTCTTGTTCAAAACTAATGTACAGTGGGTGAGTAATCAGGTACAAACCACTAAATAATTAGACAAAAAATATCAATTAAAATAATAAACACAAAAGCAAAACAAAGAAAAAAATAATAAATAGGCGAAATCCTACTGTAAGAAGGTATTATGGGAGACTTGTTAGAATGGCAAGTAGGGGCGTCAATTCGGATTGGCAGTGTAGGTTTGGGTTGATCCTTTCAGGTTCGGATCATTTTAAGTAGTTTCTTACGTTTGGTTCAGTCTAAGTTATTTCATGAGCGGATAACAGTTTGTTCTATGTTCGGGAACAATTCAGTTTAGTCTCAGATTATCTTGGTTAGATCAACTTCAATTCAATCTCAAACGGGTCAAGTAAAACCAACTTAGAAAGATGCCGCGGTCTTTTTCTGATCAATGTCGGGCTACTTCAAATACTCGTGAACATTTTTGTCACTTTGTACGTGATAAACATCCTTGTGAAATTTTAAGATATATTTCAGGTCTATTACAATAAGCGAATTAAGGAAATAGGTGGGGTTTGATGTAATTGAACTTCATATTAAATGTTTAATTAATACTTTATAAGGAGTATATTTGAAATATTTCATGGTTGTTCACATTGATTTTAATGTACAACGTGACAAGTTAGTTAATTTTTAAAGTATCTTATTAAGTTCTAAATTAAATCAATATAAATTCGAAATTAAATTTTACACAAAAAATGGGTTTTGGATCATTTTAATTCACTTTCAATTCAGTTCAGGTTAGGTCTAGTCAATTGATCAAACGAGTTGCTTGATGTTCAGTTCAATTCAGTTTGGTTTGATGATTTTACGGGTTTTGTACAGATCAATTTCAGTTTAAGCTCTTTTCAGTACATACACAGTTCAATTAATTGTTCAATGGATTGTAACCCAAACTGACACTTAAGTTACTCTAACTTATTTACCTTAGGGTCCGTTTGGTAGGGTGTAAAACGTTTTTCCCGAAAACACTTTTCATTCTCATATTACATCGTTTGGTTAGGAGTAAAATCTTAAAATGTAAAACTTAGGGTTTTCCACCATGTTGAAAACATTTTCCACCAAAATTGGGAGGAAAACATTTTCCATCACACCTGGAAGGAAAACTCTTTCCCTTACCGTTGAAATACTTGTTTTTTTATCCAAACAAACAATGAAAAATGCTTAAAATGTAAAATCAATTTACATGGAACCATCCAATGGAAATCATGTACCTATCAGCACTCGCAAACCGGAATTTTTTCGTCAGCAATCAAGCCATCTAAGAAGGCTCTTTCATGTCCGTAACACACAATAGATGCTACATCCTCTGCTTCTTCTGCTGTCTTTCTTGTCCAACTTAGATCACCCATGTTAACATTCATGTACACACTACAAAATACAATTGCATAGCCATGATCGACCCTTGTGAGTATTTGATAATTCTATTTTACTTTATCGTGTTGAAGTCTTGATATTTATAAAGTTTAATAAGATATTGTGGTAGTGAGTGTGATTGAGATTTAAGATTTTTGTTCTATTTCATCGTACTGATATTTATAAAGTTTAAAAGATAATCTCCCATTCTTGTAATGTATCCGTTACCATACCACATAATTTACAAATACTCCATCGGTCTTTTTTTAGTTATTACATTAGGGCTTGTGACACTATTCACGGTGTAAATAAAAAATAAACTCAGGATATTAATTTTATAAATTGTGTTTTAGGAGATATGAAAAAGTAGATGTAGTAAGTGAAAAATGATGGAGGGAGTAATGGGTTATATGAGATTGAGGATAACTTAGATGATTAGTGTTTTTCTCCCTGTTCAAGGAGATGATGTGATCGATTCTCAACATTTGAATACAATAAAAATAGCGGTTTATGTACTTAAACTAATATTGATAGAACATAAAACCTACTGTCGTTGTGGCATAACCATCTTATTAGTTGGAGTGATGCTCTAATATTGATTATAACGTCAACGTCTCTAATAAATACAATTATCAAGTAAGATTTTTGATGACAAATCAAAGGCAATTTTGACGTTTAAGCACCTTAGCTACTAAAAATATACTTGTTGTGTATGCTGATTTTACATACAAGTGTATTAGTCAATCAAATTTGAGTATTTGAATTGAATTCTAAAATAAAAAATTGAGCGTTTAAATTGAATTTTAAAATCAAAAATTAAGTGTTTGAACTGAATTTTAAAATCAAAAATTATGTTGGTAGAGAATCCATTATAAATATTCAATTAATAATTGAATATGAGGAAACTTTGACGGTTTGACCTAATGGCAACCAAAAACACTAGAGCAAATCATCAAGTTGGTTGGAATTATAGTGGAAAGTAATTTCCTGCTAATGCCGAACTACTATGGAAATTTAATTCCCATGCCAAGGCAACTCCAAATGCATCTAATAGTACTTAAGAGTGAGTGAATTAACTCATTAAGTGATTTGTGAATTTGGGAAATTTAAAACTATAAGCACCTAATTTTTGAGTTTCTTGTAGTGGAATGATTTGTCAATAGGCGGAATTTAAATCTATAAGCACCTAATTTTTGAGTTTCTTGTACTGTATAAGGATTGGTTCAAATCAATCTTAAATTGTTTGCATGAAACTAATCATATGAGATTGTTTGATTAATTTACAGAAATAAAGTAAGAAATGGTTTTGCAAAGCAAGGAAATAAAGTGCATAAAATATAGGAGACATAAGGATTTTTTACAAGGTTCGACCCAAGCTAAGGTTTGCTCCCCTGCCTACACTTATAGGGTTTCCTAAATCTTCACTATTAATCACACTTATCAGCTATAAACTAACCTACGTCTAGATTACAAGCTAGTCACCTGTCTCTAACTCTAGAAGACAAGATTTAAACCCCAACTTTTTACTCCAATTGATGTGGCAAGCCTTGATATAGCCACGTGTCATCAAGCAGCTGGACCACGTGTCCTCTGAAAGATCCAGTGGCACTGACACCTGTCAATGACTGGACCACCAAGGTGGGCTCCACACGGCCACGTGTCCACAACAAAAGATAAAAGGAAAGCAACCTCCGCCACTTGTCGCAATCTTATTTGAGGTTATAATGTAGGCTTACAAGAAGAAGTTGGGCCTTGTAGGCTTAGATATGAAGCCCATGAGGCTTGATCAATTATTAACGAATCAGGCAATGACAAATGTCATGCTCTTATTCGTTTGCCTCCAAACCTAGAGGCTATAAATACCCCTCAAAATCATCATTTTGGGGGCATTCAACATTCATTCATTCTTACATCATACTAAGAGAATTTCTCTCACTAGTAAGATTACTAAAGTTCTTAATTATTGTTAATTTGCCTCAACCCTCATACAAATACTTACTTAAGCATCGGAGGGGGAAAAAATCCTACAAGGATTTTGTTCCCTTGTTTTGCAGGAATCCGAGGCACGCATATCGAGGAGTGAACAAGTCCACATCTGTCCATCTGACGTGTAGTCCTCAAGTCCTCTCTCCACGTAATCAGCTGAAGGGACACCTCTAGGAGTATATACTACATCATTTGGCGCCGTCTGAGGGGAGGGCACCTGAGGATGACAGGTGGTTCATTTCCTACCGAAGATGAAACACGGTACCTTGATCCATCTGGGAACTACGAAACTGGACAAGGAACTGGCTCTCCTAAGGGAAAAGCACCAGAGGATCAACCTGTGACTATGGGTCAACTCAAGAGTATCTTGGAAGGTCTCAAGGAGTCCTTTACGGATGCTCTACGGGAGCATTCGTCCAAGAGAGCTCATAAGGAGGGTGATCCTCGTCAAAGAAAGCTTCAAGGAAAAATGGATCAGGGAGATCAAGGAGAAGGAAGACTCACTTTCCAAGAGAAAGTTGAGAGAATTAAGAAAGAAAGAACTCCACTCAAAACACACTGGGGAACACTTAAGAAATATCCTGTCACACCTAAGTTTAAACCTAAACGTGAAGTGACAAAAGGGTATACAGATGCAAGTAGGACGAAGTCCGATGCTAGGGAATTCATTGAATTCAAGAAATCATTAGCTCATGATGCTAGAGAGTATCTTAAGGCTAAGAAGACTTCAACCAAGGATGCTAGAGAAGTTCTTAATGAGAGAAGGGCATCAAGTAAAGATGCAAGGGAGTACCTGAACTCCAAACGAACCCAACGAGAGCAGAATCGTTCTGACTCGTCAGGTTCATCTGCAACCAGAGAAATGTTAGATTCGCACCATTTTACTGTTGAGTCAGATAAGCATGATAATGAAGGAAGTTTGAGACACAAGATTGAGAGAAAGAAAGCTGAGAAGGCAGAAGATGCCAAAAGGGAACAAATGGTCAAATACTGGGAAAACAAAGTAAGACCTGAGGAGTTGTACGTGGCTAAGCAAGTGTCTAATGATCCTACGGGGATCATTGGGGATAAACGGGGCTTTATGTCTCTGAACTGGAAAACCCCCTTTGCCGCACCAATCATGATGGCTCCTCGCCCAGTTAAGTTTAAAATGCCTAATGTAGAGGCTTTTGATGGAACCACTGATCTAGAAGAGCACTTAGCAACCTACAAACACTTGATGTATTTTCAAGGTTTGGATGATGCGACCTGGTGCCGCTATTTCCCGACAACACTGAAGGGAATAGCGCATAAGTGGTTTAATACATTACCAGATCAGTCTATTAACAATTTTCATGAATTGAGTACAACTTTTGTACATCATTTCATGGCCAATAAACGTGAGAAAAAGACTAGCATGCACTTAGCTAAGATAGTGCAAGGTGAAAAAGAGTCCTTAAGAAGCTATGTCCAGCGATTCAATCTTGAATCATTGCAGATACCTAACCTCTCTGAACGATTTGCCTTTGATAGCTTCTTCAGAGGGCTTCGTGATGGGACGTTTAAGTTTGATGTGGTAAGGAGAAATTGTAAAACCTTGAAAGGGATCCTGGAGGAGGCTGAATGCTTCATCCATGCGCAGGAGCTATGTGCTTCCACCCGCAAGGATAAAAAGGAAGAAAAGAATAATGACCACTGATCAAAAAACAAAGATCAGAAGAGACATGCCACTTGGATGGCTGGCTCATCAAACAAGCCAAATGCTCAAAACAGAAAAAGAAAGGCGAATGATACGCCGAAAGTTGAATTCACTAAGGACCTTCACTCAGTCTTTAAGGAGATCCGAGGGAAAGTTGATATCGATGATCCACCCCCGTTGAGAAGTGCAAAAGAGGATCGAGATTCAAGTAAATACTGTTACTTTCACAAAGATGTGGGGCATCATACTAATGACTGCTTCAATCTTTGGAGAACTCTAGAAGCTCTTGCTGCTAAGGGCAAAATTAGTCAACATTGAATCAAATCCTCTGACAAGAGTGCTAACCAGAAGGCAGACTCTAGAAATGAGGTGACGAAGGAGGGCAATGAGACGGAAAATGTTGTCTACGTACTCTCTGGGGCTTTGCTGCTGGAGGCCCTACAACGAAGGGAAGCAAGGAATATGTAAGACGCCTAGTCCGGGAATCATCACCCGAGACTGGAGCAGATGCTAAGATTAAATTCCCGGAAGTAATGATCAGTGACAAGGACCGGGGCAAAGTTCGAACACCCCATGATGATCCCCTAGTAGTCGAGCTGACAGTGGTGAATATGAAAGTAAAGAGAGTACTTGTTGACACAGGAAGTTCATCTGATATAATCAGTTACAGCTGTTTGAGAAAGTTGAAGTTTGATTCATCGAAGTTGGAACCAATCCACCATCCCATCATTGGGTTTGGAGGTGGAATTATCAATCCATTGGGAATTATGACTTTGCCAGTTCGAATGGGTGATAAAGACTATGCTCGTAACATGTTCGTCAAGTTCCTTGTAGTAAAAGAGCTACAGGCATACAATGTGATTCTTGGAAGGCCAACACTTAACGCCTAGGGTTCTGTTTGTGACTTCAGTTTGACCATCTGTTTGTGGTTGATAAGAAGTACTGAAGAGTAATTTCATGGCTATCAAACGCCACAATGATTTCCAGAAATAGCTCATGAATTTTGTGTCCCTGTCACTTACAATTGTTTTTGGTACTCCATGTAACCTAACAATGTCTTGAAAATACAATTCTGCACCATTGATAGCATCATCAGTCTTCTGACAAGGTATGAAGTGAGCCATCTTTGAAAACCTGTCAACCACAACCATTATAGCATCCTTTTCCCTTGCAGTTCTAGGCAACCCAACTATAAAATCCATAGAGATGTCATCCCAAGGAGCTTCTGGCACTGGCAATGGAGTGTAGAATCCTTGATGGAAGGATGCCTTGGCTTTTTGACAAACAACACATTGTGATATTACTGCTTCAACATCAGCAATCATTCTAGGCCAATAGAAATGCTCTTGTAACATTGTCAATGTTTTTGTGATACCAAAGTGACCTGCAATTCCGCCCCCATGTGCTTCTCTGACTAGCAATTAACGAATACTGCACTTAGGGATGCAAAGTAGATTCCCTTTGAATAAGAATCCATCATGTAGCGCATAAGTTCCCATTGAACCCTTTGAAATTTGTGAATAGATAGGTCCAAAATCTCCATCTTGCTCGTAATATTGTGTAATCAACTACAAGCCAAGTAATTTGAAATTAAGAACACCAATTAAAGCATACCTCCTTGATAAAGCATCAACAACCACATTAGATTTGCCTTCTTTGTACTTTGATGAAAAGTGAAAAGACTGCAAAAATTCAACCCACTTAGCATGTCTTGGATTGAGTTTATGTTGGCCATTGATATGATTCAGAGCCTCATGATCAGAATGCATTATAAAGTAACTTGCACGCAGATAATGACTCCAATGGTCCAATGCTCGAACAATAGCATAGAATTCTTTGTCACAGGTTGAGTAATTAAACCTTGCTCCATTTAATTTCTCACTAAAATAAGCTATAGGCCGTTTACCTTGAACCAACACTGCATCAATCCCCAATCCCCACGCCACTAGCATCTGTCTCAACTTCAAAAGGTTTCGAAAAATTTGGCAAAGATAAGATAGGAGCTTGACAAAGCAATTTCTTTACCAATTCGAATGCCTTTTGCGCATCTTTAGTCCATTCAAATCTTTCTTTGTTCTTCTTAATGCACTCGGTCATAGGTGCTACTACAGAAAAGAAATTCTTCACAAATCTTCTATAGAAAGAAGCTAAACCATGAAAAGCACGCACCTCAGTCACAGATTTCGGAACTGGCCATGATTTAATAGCTTCTAGTTTCGAAGGATCAACTGAAACACCATCCTTAGAAACAATGTAACCTAAGAACATCACACTTGAGACCATGAATGAGCACTTTTCGAGCTTAGCATATAACTTCTGCTTTCTCAAAGTTTCAAACACTTCTCTTCAACGCTCTAGATGATCGTCCACACTTGCACTATATACCAATATATCATCCGAATAGACAACCACAAAATTTCCAATGAAAGGCTTCAAAACTTCATTCATCAATCTCATAAACGTACTAAGAGCATCAGTAAGACCAAAAGGCATAACTAACCATTCATAGAGTCCTAGTTTAGTTTTGAACCCTGTTTTCCATCCATCACCTTTCTTCATTCGAATTTGATGGTAACCACTCCTCAAATCAATCTTAGTAAGCACTTGTGAGCTAAACAATTTATCCAATAAATCATCTAATCGAGGAATAGGAAACCTGTATTTGATGGTGATGTTATTCACAGCTCTAGAATCAATGCACATTCTCCATGATCCATCCTTTTTAGGAACAATCAATGTTGGTACTGCACATAGACTCATGCTTTCCCTGACCTACCCTCTTGTTATCAAATCTTAAATCTGACGTTGAATTTCTTTAGTTTCTTCAGGATTGCACCTGTAAGATGGTTTATTAGGAAACTGAGCTCCAGGAACCAAATCAATCTGATGTTCAATTCCTCTAATGGGTGGCTTCCCAGGTGGCAATTCATTAGGAAATATGTCTTGATATTCATGCAACAAGGGGCGCAACTCACGAGGGATGCTCGTTGCTTTCTCTTGCACTTCCTTAGCCATCAACACATAGAACTTCTCACAATTCTTTACCTCTTGCACAATGGCTTTCTCATCAATCAACAAAACACCTTTCTTATTGCTCACATCTTTCGAAAATTTCGAACTTTCCGAAGGTTTCAATGCAACTGGTTTTCCTTGTGCCTGTTTTCTAATGATGTATATGTTCGTCCTCCCATCAAATTGTACGAATATATCATACTGCCACGGCCTTCCAAGCAATATATGGCACGCATCCATAGGACGCACATCACAGAGCACTTGATCATCGAAGTTTCCAATTTTGAAACTAACCAGAGCCTGTTTATTCACCTTGACGTCACTTGTGTTACTGAGCCAATGTAACTTGTATGGTTGAGGATGTTCAGTTGTAGGAATCTCCAATTTGTTGATCAATACTGTGGAGACTACATTAGTGCAACTAACTGAATGAATTATCAAATCACACAATCTTCCTAGAACATTGCACCTGGTGATGAAAATCTTATCCCTCTGATTTTCTATAGGTGGCGCAACTTTAGATTGCAAAACCCTTCGGAGGACTAAACTCTGGCCATTCACCTCAGGAGTAATTTCCTCAATCTCCTCTTCCTGAGTATCGTAATTTACGCCATCCTCCTGTTGTTCATTTTCCTCTTCATCAAAGTTTTCATCATCTGCCTAATTTCGAGTAGTATAAACCCTTGAATGAGGACAATCCTTCTGGATGTGGCCTTGACCTTTGCACTTGAAACATGTGCATTGATCAGGGGGTGGAGGCTTAGTAGCAGAGCCTTTATCCTTGATATATGGAGGAGGTTTTGAAGTGGAATCAAAATTTTGTTTAAATGAAACAATGGCACCTTCTTTCTTCACAAAGGGTTTCGAAAAAGTACTTGGTTTTTTCGAAAATTGCTTCTTAACCCTAGATGCAACCTTGCAAACTTCATCAAAAGTCCAGTTTGGTTGTAATTCCACATTTTCTCTTATTCTCTCATCTAGACTAGCAACATAACGAGCAACTTGATGATCCTCTTTTTCTTCTAGATCGCAGATGGTGATCAAATTGAGGAATTCAAATGTATATTCTTCAACTGATTTTCGATCTTACCTCAAAGTATGCATCTTTATGAAGTTGCCTTGCTCGTAATCTTGAGGAAAAAAACGTCTCCTCATCTCCTTCTTTAATTTCGGCCAAGTGGCTACTTTGGACTTCCCATCCTTCTTCCTTTTCTTTTGCAGAACTTCAAGCCACAAGCTAGCCAAGCCATTCAATTTTAATTCTGCAATCTTGTATGATTTTCGATCATCATACTCTTTATATTTAAAAATTCGTTCAATCCTTCTTAGCCAATCCAATAACTTTTCAGGATCCAAACTTCCATTGAATTCAGGAATATTCAGTTTAAGCTTGCGATCATCATCCTTAGGCCTTTCCTTCTTTCTGCGCCTATTCATAGGTTCTTCATTACTAGAACTTGGTGAGTATTGTTTCCTTGGTTTTCGTACACTCCTTGAGCTTGCTTGCTCATCATCAGAACTAGAATCCGTCTACCCTTGATTTCAATTTTTCGGCAAAGTCTTTCATGGTGGCTTCAAACATAGCCTTTACTTCTTCGATGTCTTTGCGCAATTCCTCCTTGGTGATCTTAGGAGTATTTACCTCATCAGCTGACATGATTACTTTTGTTTCAACAATGAAATTGATACCAATAACCTTGAGGATTAATGTCCCCTCAACAAGAGCATCAAAAGTTGATAAAGAAAATTGCCACTCACAAGGATAGTACCTTAGTTCGGTTTTCTCTAAAGCTAAGCACCAAGAAAATCAATCTAAGTCGAATAATTTTATGAATTGATTAAAGCTAAGCACTCTCAATCACTAAAATTATCCTCACAAGATTCTAAAGCCTAAGCACCAAATCTTTCAAAAAGTTCGAAAATTTCTGCACACTCGAAAATTTCCTCACCTTCGGTTTTGATTTGTTTTGTAGAAAACAACCAAACTTAAACAATCAATGTTTATTGAATTCACTAATCTGAATTTTTACAAGCTAATGTTGAGATTATTTATAGTCATAATCATTAACAAATCCTAACTAAAATAAGCTAAATTTACACGCACAACATTAGGTAAATTCACCCTAATCTAGTGACTCATCAATGACTCACAAGATAAAAATGC
Source organism: Suaeda aralocaspica (assembly GCA_016808085.1). Lineage (NCBI taxonomy): Eukaryota > Viridiplantae > Streptophyta > Magnoliopsida > Caryophyllales > Amaranthaceae > Suaeda > Suaeda aralocaspica. The sequence goes on along the minus strand of PYUH01003985.1, from coordinate 239,121 downwards.
CACATCATCACTGCATGTCATGCAACTTGCTACTATATCCTAACAAACTCTATCAAATCTAAAAAATATCCTAACAAACTTATTCTTACCTTGCTAATCAAGATAATCAACAAATTACAACCATATTTACACAATAACAAGATTTACCCAAATCCCCCAAAAATCGTCCAAATTGACACAAGTCCCACTCGTCCAAATTTGGGCATTTTTTGCGGTTTTTCTTCAAATCCTTAAGAAAAGTTTCAAGATTAAATCTTTTAACAAGAAACCTTCAAGAAGTCATTTTCTACGTGTATAAGGCTCTAAATGATGATTTAGACACTTCAAGAATTAAAAGACTGAATGCCTAAAAATGAGAAAACCCTATCAAGTGAAGTGGGAAAAATTCATAGGCAAAACCATCTTATTCCCCTAATTGCACTATTCTTTCCTTTGCTTGAATGATCAAGTATTTTTGTGTGTCACCATACACACCCATGATGATGTCTTTGAAGATCCCAAAAGCCTTGAATCTCCATAAGCCATTATTTCCCCCATACTTGTATCATCTTTAGAAGCCATTATCAAACCTTCGAAGTTATTGTTATGGTCGATTTTCCCTGACTAGACTCGACCCCAGACGAGTCAGTAACCATCAGTCCGATATTCTTGGAGACCGTTGAATAGTTCAAAGCAATTCTTCAGTAGTTTCGAAAGGTTGAACAAGTCTACTAGGAAGGTGCATTGAACCTGGACAAAGGTCAGTCTTCGAGGAGAAAAAGAGGGAAACCACTCTCCTATTTTTTAGGAGACGGTTATTAACCTAGAAAGACCGTTGGAGGTGTTCTCTAGGTCTAAGGCTATAAATTCAGCTAAAAAATCAGTCCAAGGACACAAGAGGCAGCTCACTGAAAATTACTATTAAGTCAAAGCATTCGCATTGTACTCTAAGAAAAGTTTATCCTACGTTCATCATAGTGAAACGGTGGAATTGCTCCCACCCGCAGTTTTTCCCACTTTGGGTTTTCTGCGTCATCAAAATATTGTGTCTCGTCTACTTTAATTTCTTTCATTTTTATACTTTGCATTATTATTCTTTATTCATCGAATTGCTTAATCTATCTAGCCGTCGTAGTCCCAACCTAAGATCGTTCTAAGCGATTTTTGGCATAAACAATTTGGCGCCCACCGTGGGGCCGACGACTAGATCTCGCTAAAACAACCTTTTATATTTAAAGTTTCTAAATTACTCCTAGCATTCATCATGGAAACAACTCCTCCGACCTATGATGAAATGAGAGACGCTATGATGAAAGCATACGAAGATTTGAAGAAACAACGTGAGGAAAATGAAAGACTGGCCTCTGAAAGTCAGTAGTCCATCGACGACCTTCGCAAGGAAATCGAATCTGTCAAAAGCAGAGCCCTACAGCAACATCGCAACACTGAAGAAGTGCCTCGCATGATGAGTCTTACCTCGGACGAAGAAGAAGACGATGACGCGCGCGAGGATCACGATCAGGAGCATAACAACGACGACCGAGGCGACGGCCGGGATGACGAGACAACCAGGAAGATAGCTCGCATCGAAGAACAAAACGCCAAACTGCTGAAGATACTCAAAAGGATGCCAGGAGCACCCCTGCCCGTCGTGACTGAGGAAGAGGATGGATATGCCGCGTCTCCTTTCGTGGAAAGCATTGCTATGGCTGACATCCCAAGGAGACTAAACATCCCCCCTCCGACGAAGCTGTATGACGGTAGCACGTGCCCCATAGAGCATATCAACCACTACAAGCAGCATATGTGGTTGTACTCGATCCCACGTCACCTCCTGGAGCCTGTCCTCTGCAAATCCTTTGGCGCCACCCTGACGGGTCCCGCCTTAGAGTGGTTATGTGATGTTAAACGCGGAACTATTACTAATTTCAAATCTCTGTGTGACAGGTTCTATGGCAAGTTCGATGCCTCCAGAAACGTCGAGAAGCAGACCAGTGACCTGTACCGCATAGTGCAGACGAAGAACGAACCAATCCGCGACTATTTTGCCAGATTCAACAAAGAGATGATCGGCATAAAAAACTACGATGTCAGAACTGCGATTGAAGCCTTCAAAAGAGGACTGTACACGGACTCGGAGCTGTATCGCGACATGACTAAGTACCCGTGCCTGACGTTCGAAGAAGTCAAGACTAGAGCCTTAGCACAAATGAGACTCGAGGACGATATGGGGATCCGCAGAGCATTCAACCTGACTGAAGCTGAAACTAGTCACAGAAGCAACAATCGACGACTTCAGCGAAATAACCGACGAGACAGACGTCGAAAACCTTACGACAGACCCGACCAGGTAAACAATGTTAATAATGATAACAGAACTGACGCTCGTCCTGACTTTGACAGGTCCAAGAAGAACGATGCCGACACATACCCCGACATCAAGGACTACGGATTTTGTGTCGACATCGGGGGCGTGGTGAATGCCATCCAATCCCTAGGGAACGTAGCCAGATGGCCAAGAAGGAGTGACAAACCATCCGAAAATAAAGACAAGTCTCGATGGTGTGACTATCACGCTGACCACGGACACACCACTGAAGAATGAAATGCCCTGAGAAAAGAAGTGGCCTATTTACTCAAAAAGGGTTTTCTTAAAGAACTAAAGGGCAAAGGAAGCTCAAATGCCCGAGACACGCNAGCTCAAATGCCCGAGATGCATCTAGACGAAATCCTCCTAAAGCACCCCCTCCGAACAAGGTAATCAATGTGATTTCTGGCGGATCTGATATTTGTGGACTAACCTATTCTGCAGCTAAGAAAGTAGCAAGAATGAGGACGCCCGAAAACATCGTACCAAGCGACACAGCACCGAGCCGCGACAAAGAGCTCGAGTCCATGACGATAGCCTTCGACGAATGCGACCTAGGAGATTACAGAGAAGAACATCACGATGGGTTGGTCATATCCCTCACGATAGGAAACTGTTTGCTAAGACGAGTCTTGATCGACGGAGGAAGTTCGGCAAATGTCCTGTTCAAAAGCACCATCGAAGACATGGGGATCAACGCCAACGATGTAACTCGCAGATTGACTGTGCTCGTCGGATTCAGCGGAGAAGCTCTCAACACCGTAGGAGAAATCGTGCTACCTACGTATGCCCATGGAATGAACCTGGCGACTCGTTTCAATGTGGTGGACTGCCCATCAGCCTACAATGCCATCATCGGCCGACCTTGGATTCACAGGATGAAGGCAGTCCCGTCAACGTACCACCAGACAATCAAATTTCCTACAAAGTGGGGAGTGCAAGAGATCAAAGGAGAAAGACAACAAGCTCGTAAATGTTATAGCAAGACGATGAAGCCATCCAGGATGACGACGTAGCAATTACAGCACGGACCAGTGACGAAAGATCCTGACGAGCAACAAGTTGACGAAGTAGCGCTGGATCCCAACAAACCAGAGCAGACGGTCAGGATTGGCGCGTCACTGGACCCAGGTATAAGAACTGAATTAGTCAATTTTCTTAAGACTAACATCGATTGCTTTGCTTGGACACATGAAGATATGATAGGTATAAGCCCAGACGTCATAACACACAAGCTAAATGCCGACCCAAACTTCAAACCAGTCAAACAGAAAAGGCGCAAGTTCGCCCCAGAAAGAAACCAAGTCATCAACGACGAGGTTCAAAAACTTATTGAGACTGGGAAAATCAGGGAAGTAAAATACCCCGACTGGCTAGCAAACGTCGTGGTAGTAGCTAAGAAAACGGCAAATGGAGAGTGTGCATAGACTTCACTGATCTCAACAAGGCTTGCCCGAAGGATCCATTTCCGCTTCCGCACATAGACGCCATGGTAGACGCGACAGCGGGGCATGAATTGTTAACATTTA